>MU271222.1:0-39124 GCA_021432655.1 Atractiella rhizophila | reverse complement strand
AATCTCACCTCCTATCATCAGACCGGGCAATCTGGCCTCTGGCGCAATGATGCCGGTTGGAGAAGCGTCACATTTCCTCGCATAGCTCTTGTTCAACCACAGGTTGATGAAGATTCCACTGAAAGTTCCCTGCTAAAAGACCAAGGTACCCGAGTCCACCGATGCCAGGGGACCAACCTCTCTCCTGCTGGAACACAATTGGGAACGCGGTGAAACACAAGTACAATATGCCTTTCGAATCATGTCAGCTCACTGTGATATTGAGTCCAAATACAAGGCATACCGTATACCAAAGCTGCATAGAGAGCAAAGAGCAGCACGATAACGTCGAGAAGCAGCATCTTGAATGGCCTCACGAGGGAGATCTGGAGCTTGTGGCCCAAAGATTCCGGAGGCTTGTCCTTATCGTAAATCGAGACGTAGTAGACGATATCACCCGCCTCTTCATCCAGCGCATCCAGCCCGTCCTTCTCCTTCTCCTTCTCCTTGTCGATAGAAAGCCTGGCTGCCACCTTCAGGTCCTTCGCCTTCCTACCCGCATTCGCTTTCTCCATCAACTTCGCCGCTCTCTCTCTCAAAATCGCCGGCGCATACGTTTCCGGTACGAGGAGGAAGTTAGCCATAAACATGACGGCCGAGAACCCAAACATGATCCAAAAGTTAGCTCTCCACCCCACCGTCTGTCCCACGAATCCTGCCACTATGGGGCCCAAGACGGGACCCGAGAATGGGGCCATGGCGAAGAAGGACATGGCGAGGGAACGGTCGCGGGGGATGAACATGTCGCTGATCACCCCGCCCGAGTTGGTGAGGGGGGCGGAACCGAACATGCCGGCGAAGAAACGACAGACGAGGAGCGTCTCGATGTTCTTTGCGAGCGCGCAGCCGATGTGGAAGAATGTGAAGGGGGCGTAGGTGGCGAGGAAGAGTTTTCGGCGTCCAAACAGCTCGGAGAGCGGTGCCTGTTCCCAGTTATCAGGTTCACGTCAATGACGGGAGCAGCATAGGTGCGCACCCAAACAAGCGGGCCAAGAGCGAATCCCAAAACGTAAAGGGCTGTAGTACAAGATTGAGTAACGACATGAGGAGAAGAGAGAAAAAAAGCCATACAAAGGCCAGCAGTGAGCAGTTCTCTGCTCACTCCAAAATATGAAAGCATAGCTGATATCGCGCCCGCAAACGCGCTCGAACAATAAGCGATACAAAGTGTTGCGAGAGCCGTCATCATGCTGCGAGACTCCAGGTCAGATGATTAGCCTCACAGAGAAGAGGAGGGTCATACGTGATGGTGTATTTTTTGGCGGTTGAGAACTCGAGTGGGTTCTGCTTTTGAGGATCGTTTGGTGCGAATGAGACGACGTAGGGAGATGCTTTGGTCCCTAAGCCGGGATATACTAGTTCCCCTGGATGTGGCTGTCAGTATTGGTGGTGACGGTCTTAATGAGCAGAAAGCTGGGATAACTAGACTGACTACTAAGGAACGCCTGAATGTGAAAATCAAATATTTCTTCCGCGTTCATAATGGAAGGTCTTCAATGTTACAGCTAGGGTGTCTTCAGAGGCAACAAGTGTATTGATTTTGAATTTCGAAAAGCGAAAAGCCAAACGTGGCCATCGCAATAACAGTAACAATGTTCAAATTATTTAGACAACTTCTACCAACTCTCCCACATCGCAAAAATCTTAGCGACTCGCTAAACAATGGAAAACGTGCAAAGTATGCAAACCTCCAAACAAGGATCATGTTCCCACCCAATCATGAGATGGGAGGAGCGAACGAAATGATCATTTGTTCAAAATCTTCGATCCGCACGTTCCTCACTTATGAAGTCAACGTAAAGATGCCAAAATAGCTTCAGAATCAGCGACGGTCGGTTCTTTACTCTTCCAGCGAACGATGTTCCTTTTGCATTGCGAAAAGCTCGCCACTGCACTATTACGCGAATAATCCAACACAAAGATGGCTCGTGTCTTAAACTGACAGCTTGCAAAGGATTGAGAGAGGACAGAAATCAAGTTATACAGTAGCCTATCCTTGTCACTCCTACTTAGAATGAGGAAACGCCACAACTTATGTGCTCGTCCGTTAAGGCAGCAACACACCCAACATTCCCACCTCCCAAGAACCACCATACCGACACACGGAAAGAACCAAAGAAAGGAGCTCACCAGTCGGCATCCTCCTCACCCTCTCGCCCTCCTCCGCCTCCTCTCCAGGCTGCAACCGATCATGTCTGCCACTGAAGCCTCCCGTCTCTTGCCTTGCGAGACTGATCGCTTCTGAAGCGTTGGACGTGCGTCTCTGTCCGCTTGCCATCATCCTTCAAAGAAACCGTCGATACTTCGATGGTCAATACACAATGTCTTCTCGCAGAGCAAACAAGCAAGCGAGGGTGTGTAACAGTACAGTAAAGTATGCAGGAATTCGTAGCTGATTTTCGACGGAGAACGATGCGAGTGGGATCGGTGAGTTGAGAAGGAGAAAAGGAGGGGAAGAGTTAAATAAGTTTTTGACAGGGAAGAGAAGTGGAGGCACATTGCGTTGAGATGGTAGGTTATAAGAGTCTGGAAAGATGCCATGCCGGCACGATCGGCAGCTGGCGACAAGACGTGACAAGACGATTCGCGCGTCGAGTAGTCAGCAAGCCACGGAGTCGGGATGGGGGACAGAGACCGTGGACTCGAGTCTTGTCGTGTGTTTGCGTAACGCAGCCTGGAATATCTGCTGTCCTGAGATCGAAATAGAAAAGGTGTTGACGGCGCTGGAGGAGGAGCCACAGAGGGAGACCGGAATAGCGGGGAGGAAAAATATTCGTGCAAGGTCGGGTTTGATGTCGGGCCGAGTGTTGTCGGTATAACCTGTGTGTGGTATTGGTGCCACATCTGTGAAAGATCCACACTACAACACACTATCCATTCACACTATCCAACAAGCAACCAGAACAAACAACGACGGTCCTTCCTCAACGCAGAGCTCAGCAATCGGTGCAGGCACCTCCACCCTCTTTACACACAAGCAACACACCCAACAGCCAACCAGCACCATCAAACCAACCAACCCTCACCATCACCATGTCGCGCGACCGTCTCGCCGCCATGCGCGCCGGGAACCAGGGGCAACCGCCCTCCAACGCCTACAATAATAATAACACGTTCAGCAATAGCAACAATGGATACGGGAATGATAACGAGCCATCGTATCCGCCAATGAGGCAGGCGCAGCCTGCTGGTCTTCCTTCTGGGCCGCGTGCTGGCGGAGGGGGGTTGCCTAGTGGGCCGAGAGGAGGGGGGGCGAGGAGACAGGATAGTTATGGTGGAGGAGGGGGAGGGGGGTATCAGATGGAGGAGAGGGGAGGAGGAGGTGGTGCTGGTGGTGGGAGAGGGAACCAGGCGGGTGGGAGGAAGGCGAAGCGGGGGAGTGGGTATTCGCTCGATGAGAGGGGGGAAGTGAGGAACGACATGGAGGGTTTCTTTCGTTCCGTGCGTCCTTCTTTCATCAAATTATATTAAGGAGTAAGATGATGGACGGGATGGTGACAGATAAGCGACATCCAATCCACGCTCAAAGACCTCTCTTCCTCCCTCCGCACCCTCTCCTCCATCCAACAAGAGCTCTCCACCCTCCCCTCCACCTCTCCCGACTACCCCCAAGTCCAAACCCAACAAACCACTCTCACCTCCACCATCCGCACCTCCATCCAACGCGTCAAATCCGCCCTGACCTCCCTCACCTCCGAAACCAAATCCCTCGCCCGCATCCCCGGCTCCATAACCCAATCCGACGTCGACCTCCGTCTCTCCCAGCTCAAAGCCCAACAATCCCGCCTGCTCTCGTTGGTCGAAGAGTTCGGGACGATCGAGAGGACGGGCAGGGAGGGCGAGAAGAGGAAGCTGGAGAGACAGATCAAGATCGTCGATCCTTCCCTCGACGATTACGCCGTCAAACAGCGCGTGGAAGAGGCGCTCAGGACAGGGAATGACGGTGTGTTCGCGCAGGCGCTCTCGAGTCGTCAGAACGCGGCTCGCGGTGCGTTGGACGAAGTCAAGCGGCGACAAGAAGAGATCCTGCAGATCGAACGGACGCTCGTCGAGCTCGCCGAGCTCTTCAATGATCTGAGTATCAGGGTGGAGCAGCAAGACGAAGTGATCATTGCGATCGAGAAGCAGACGGAGACGGCGGCGGTGGATATGCAGCAGGGTGTGGGGGAGATGGAGAAGGCGGTCAAGAGCGCGAGGGGGGCGAGGAAGAAGAGGATTTGGTGTTTTGTCATCTTTTTGATCATCCTCATCATCGTCGGGGTCGTCGTCGCTATCAAAATCGTTAGTGTGAGTTCTTTCTTCTCTTCTTACTTTCTTGCGTGACAGGTTTATCTGCTGCAGAATAATAAGAAATGATCTCCCGGATCTTTCACGACCAGTACATCTCTCCTTCAGGTTTTGGTTCTATCGGAATGGATGTCGATGACTTCTTGGACCAGATGCTTTCGCTTCGGTTGGTTTGAACGGACTCTTTCACGGATCTGGCAGCCTCTTCTTATCGCATTCATCTGCACCATTGTACCTCTCAACATTCCTTTTTCTTAGCTCCGAGCATCTTCAGATTGAGTGGTTGAAGTATGTGGTACGAATGTTCATAGGTATTTATGGTGATATACATATCTTTTTCGCTCCCAACAACCAAGCAAGAAAAAAAAGAATAGAAATAAGAAAGTGATCACTCATATTCGGTATCATATCTCACCCCCATACTAGCCTTAACCTCCATCCCCAACCTCTCCATCTTCGCTCTCTCCACCCTCTCCCTCTCGATCCTCCTCAACTGTTCCAACTCCTCCCGACTCCTAAAACTATCCTCCTCCTTCCTCTCCCTCCTAAAACTCTTCCTCAACGCCTCCTCGTCCGCCCTCGCGTCGTACGTCTCCGACGTAGAGACGAGCGACTCCCCCATTCGGAGCGCGGAGAGTTGGGCAGAGTGAGAGGCCAGAGAGTAGTATTTGGAGTGTGGGAGGGTGGCGGTGTTGTAGTCTTCGACGAAGGTGCGGAAGAGCTCTTTTTCTTTGGATTTTGGGAGTGTTTCGGGGTTGATGAAGCGTTCCTCGACCAACCAGAGCCTGAATTCCGCTTCCTTCTCGAATATGTCTGTTCCACCGTATCGTTTAGTCAATTCTCACGGCCAACATATTACTGAACAGAAAGAGGCTAGAAAGGAAGGAGGCAGACGAACCAGATTCAGAAATAACCCCATACTTTCCCCACTCCACTCCGCCACCCCCTCCTTCCTTCTTCTTCCGCTTCTCCTCCTTCCGAGCCTTCTTCTCCCTCTTCCTTTCCTTCCTCGCCGCACGCTCCGCAGAAGTTTCATCCCGCCGCTTTCCCTTCTTCTCTTTCTTTAGTCGACGATGTGAGGTGGAAGAGAGGGATGAAGAGCGTGAGCGCCTTTCTGCCGTTCACTTTTTTTCAATACGAGGATACATTAAACAGAGGTAAGGAAGGACAGACCTGGAGATCGGGAGCGTTTCCTCTTCCTATCTCTGTCCCTCGAGCGGGAGCGGGAACGCTCCCTCCTCTCTGTCCGCCTCTCCCTGGAACGAGAACGAGAGCGTCTTCTTCCCTCTCGCTCCCGGTGGCTGTGACGTTCACGCGACCCTAATACGCATGAACCACCGTTCTCAATCTGTATGGAATAACGTACGCTCTCTGTCCATCTCACGCTCTAAGCTCCTGCTCCTGCTCCTATCTCTGCCTTCACGACCACGGTGATCCTTTTTTCGTTCTCCCCAGTCTCTATCTCTGTCTTTGCCACGATAAGACGTCCCGGGACTGGGATCTATTCCCATTTCGGTCAGGTCAAAACTAGCCAAGTTGTTTGTGGACAGAGTTGCGGACGCTATTACGATGTGATGCGTGATGTGTTTTGTTTGCTTTGTTGGCACTGACACCAACAGATCAATCATCAATCAACACGAATCAAGAGGCAATTTACCTGCGTCGTAGCTCCTGGAGCTCCCTCCATTCAAGCCTGATCAGGGCGAACATTTCATTTCAACATTCTTCCGAACACTCGTACATCGATGGATCAACTCCCTCTACCGTCCTTTGTCCTCCGCCAGCCCACTTGCCTACAGTACCTACTCTCAACGAAAGCGGCTTCAATCAGTACTTCTCTTCCTCCTCAGAACAAGTTGTGAAGTAGCTCGACTTGCTATGGTTGTGTGTGGGAAGCCAGGTGTATTGACCACGGGATCTAGGTACGGACGTGCCAACAAACCAACTTGACCAATCTAGGTCAGTCCCCTTGCTCTGTTTGAATCGATTTGTTCATTAATCAAAGAAGGTCGTTTCTCCATTGCCCAACACGAACCAGACGGTCGTCCTGCTGAAGTAAGTCCGAGTTCTCCACATCATGTATACAGCAGGCAAAGTCCTTCAATCCCCTAACTCCAAAACGATACATCGATCTTGCCCTTCACCTTGATTCTCCCACAAACTATTCGTCAAGGCTGTCTCACAGCTCACAGTTTGGACCTCGGCTCATTCTCATCAGGCTTCGTCACAGTTTCGATCCCGTCAAGATGAGGAGTGTAAGGAGGAGGTTAACCCCTGCTGATGACACCATCCAGGCATGATTTCATCTCCAACTTCGGCTTTCTTCTCATCTAAGATGGGTTATGACTTCTAGTTTGCTGCCTCTTCTCAAAGAATGACGGAGGAGCAAATGGTTGGCCTTTGCCATGGCTCTCAAGAACCAAACTCGAGGGCACTTGTCCATGTCATCACCCCTAGTAATGAGACCGACTCGATTCACCTCTCCATTCTCCCCTCTTTCCTATCTCGCCTACCTCCATCAATTCACATGCTCCAGATTTCGTTTGCCTTATCCCGAACATTGAGCAGGTGGGACTTTGAAGAGATGTCATCAAAATTGTCTCATTTATCACTTGAACGGGTAGAGAATGCGGTCAACAAGGATGGTGCAATTAATCTTCACATTATCATCAACAGCGAAAGTGGGTCAGTAACATTTTTGGATGTTGAAGGGCATACGTTGACTGTCAAAAGAGATGTCAAATCAGCGGTCAACCCACTTGCTTCATATGGTGATTCATATACCCGCACATTTCCTTTCTTTCGCAAGAATGCCATATTCGCCCCCATTGCCTCATACTCCGTACCAGAAGGCTTCACCCCCATCAGTGACGACGAATCGCCAACCCTCCAATCCCTCCGGAGAGCTAGCATCATCCAACTCTCTGTCCCACCTCCAGATGTTATTCCGTGCACCATCTCGCGCTTACCGATCGAGCTCCTCTCTCTCACATTCAGTTTCTACCACGGCGACGCTTCCATCCTCTCTAAAGTGTGCCAGCTCTGGAGAACCGTTTCAGCTCCTTATTGGGGTGAACCTGATTCTGTGGTGGAAAAGTATGAGCGATTGAAACACTATCCTGGTGCTGGACGACTGTGGAACAGACTGTGGTTTGACGAAAGTATGGATCTTGGGATGGCGGAGGAGATCATCGCGGGCTCGCCGAATGTCACGGAAGTGGTGATGTATGCATGTTGGAGCGAAGAGGAGGCGAAGATTGTGTTGAATGCAATCGAAGGCTTGAAACGGGTGGATGACGTCATGTTTGGAGATGGGGGTTCGGGAAAGTGGAGGAAGGAGGAGATCGAGAACTTTGTGCGGAGGACGGGTGACAAGATCAGATGGTTCAGCGTTCACGATGTGGAGGACTCTCCCGCTTCAGCCTCAGAAGGCCTTCACTTATCTTCTCGCCTCGAATGGCTAGAGCTTGTCAAGTACCCGCCTCTGTCATCGCTCTCCCTCCCACGCACCCTCAAGCGCCTCGGACTCTCCAATATGTGTCCACTCCCCTGCTCCATCTCAGACTATCCTCTGCCGCCTCTTCTGAATATTCTCTGGATCAAGCTGGCCCCCTTCTCCGCCGATGGAAAGACCTCTATCCTATCCACTCCGCTCGACTTCTCACACCTCACACACCTCAGCAAGCTGGTCCTCGACGGGGGCGAAGAAACGTCAAACCTCGTTTCCCACGAGTTCTTCAGCACCCTCAAAAATGCAAAGGCGGTCGAGGAGATAAGAGTCAAGTACTGTGTGGTGGACTCGTCCGACTGCCCAGACTTCATCCACTGGTTCTTTGGGGATTGGCAGGTAAGGGGGATTGAAAAGGGGGATCGAGTTGATGGAGCGGAGATAGGGAAACATCTTGAGGTTCGTTTATTCTTTGGAGAGTGGAGCGAGGTGGAGATTGTGATTGCGAGGAGTACGATGGGAAAGTATCCAAGGAGCAAGCGGTCAAATATTTGGGGCATGACGTCAGGTATTTGGGAGCCTGGGGAGGGGAGGGCAAGGAGTAGTGTAGAAGGCACAATCCGACCCAGGCTACACCTCTGAAACTACTGCATCAGACTCCCGACTCTCGCATCGCTCTCATCACCCCACGGCGGCAGGACATACCTGCGAACGCACAGAATTTGCCAGGGGGACTCAACCACTTGTTTTGCTAGCCAGGTCCAACGCTTAGATTGAGAGGTAGGACAATGCCACTTGCGCTGAGACATCAAGTCCGTTACTCTCATGTTCAAACAAAGATTAGATTTGTTGAGTAAATGTTCTTTTGACAGCAACCGTGAATAAAAATGAATTTGTATGATCATTGCGAAGCCGAGTCCCGGAATTGACAGACGGGAAGGTGGCAAGATAGGAGGCGAGGAACAAAGTGCGAAAGTTCATATATGTTTGCGCATGCTATAATGCGAATGAAGTCCTCTGCACTGTGAATAGCAGAATACAAGTTGCAAGCACCTTCGTGCAGTTGAGACAACTGTTGGACCAATCTACAGACGAAAATGAGAACAACAGGGGTTTCACATACAATCCACAAAGCTCCCCTTCGATCGTTCGCTTTTTCAATGTCAATTCCACAGCCTCTATCTTCATCCACATCTATGTCTGAAGGAGAATGAGGACCTCGACTCGATGTGCTCTGGAGTCGCATGGCATTATTGCTGTTGCACCATCCAGGAGTGGCTCGTCAATAACGAATGGAGCAGATTAAGGAGCTCGTTTGAATCGAACAATGACGTGGACTGGCTGTAAAGCAGTCTAGTTAGATGCTGAATGAAAAGGCATGATCTTGAAGATGCACCTGTTTGAACCATGTAAATCAACATCACTGCGATGGTCAGGTCCCTCCTCTGTAAGTCGGTTCAATGATCGTCAGTTTTTATATAGAGTCGATGTACATAGTTGCACACAGACGAAATCCCGTCTAACGAGCCTCACTCACTTCTCCTTCTTGGTGGTCTCATCAATAACCTCCACCATCAGATCTTGGCCAATAGCACTCATACCAGCACCATAAACTCGAAGAGACGACGTACTAAGAGCGAGACTCTGCTTGAGCTTCTCTACCTTCTCGGCATCAGCAAGCAGGGAGAGAGTAAAGGTATTCAGCTTCGGATCTTGACCTTGGTGCCGTGCCGGGTTGTGCGGAATTGACTGCTTTGGATTTCTTGGTGGGAGAAGCAACTGAGGGCTGTTGCGTTTGTGTCGGGATGTGTACGCTTTATCCGAGCGGCTGCATTGTGGTGTTAGCCCTTGTGGGAGTAAAGTGGGGGAGGAAAGGAAGGTGACCTTTGGCATCCTTTCGTCGGCAATAGGAGCGTGTACTCGGATTCCCGTACCTATAAAATGTCAAACACGAGCTGCTTGAGGTCTTTAATTCACCTTCATCACCAATCTGCTGTCAAACCGATAAGAGAGCAGAAGACTTACAGGGTAACTTGGAGCAGCACGCGCACAATCTTCAGAGGGTAGCCATACTTGTCTACTCCTGATTACTTCTCCTGCATTAAACAGCTTGTCAGCCACATGATGTCCAGAAGTCGATGATCCGTGGAGGAGGAATGCAGCGGCTAACTTTGCGGCCGGGATTGAATGACATCATTCAACTTGGAGTGGGAGTCGGCAATGTGTTGTAATGCTCAGCTCTTCCCTTCATTCCAATTTTGTCCAGCTAGGTCCACCATCCTTTCCCACAACGGAGCCTCCTCTTCATCCCTCACACCTCCCGATCTCAAAACTCTCCCCCGCACAAGCACGAACCACTCTTCGCTCACCAAGCCATCAATCCACCTCTCCGCCTTGCATTCCATCTCCGCCACTCCCTCCGCTGTTGCCTTCACTAACCCTGAAGTACCACTACCCGACACATCACAGACTCTCAACGCGCATTCGTAGTGGATCTACTCCCGTAGCGCAAGAGTAAATACCACGTCTCGCTCCCCGTCTTCCGTCTCCTTCCTCCTTCCTCTTATCCAGTAGAGCGGCAGGAGCAGTCCCAGAGACAGGTTGGTTGGAGCATGCGGCAGAGTGAAGACAGGGAGGGAGATGGGCTGATCGAAGGGGGTTCGGCTAGGTCGGTTCATGGTGGAGACGGAGGGGGATGGTTTGTTTCAAGCAGGACGCATATCCTGAAGAGGAGGAGGGTGAGGACCGTAGGGGGTGCGGCGGTGGAGAGGTCGAAAACACATTCACCACTGCCACCTCTCTGCTCTTCGGTCAGCGCGCCATCACATAACCACTCAACAGGTTCTCAGTTGGATTGGCACGAACGACCTTCCTCCGCTCCCCTGCTCCCTCCTTCCGCTTTTACACTTTGGCAGGAACACGTCGAGCGTCCATCAGTCGCCTTCGCTGTTCACCTCCAACTTCCTTAGCCAGCTAGCTGGAACAATGTGGGGATATTCAGCAAATTGGATGCCTCCTCATTCTCTAATGTCCCGGTAAGGAGCGGTGACGCGCAAGATTTCGGAACGGAGGAGAAGGAGGAATCGGGCGTAGACGGGGACATGGAGAGCTGATGTCGAGGATATGGAGGATGAGAGGATGAGGATGATGATAGAAGAAGGGCCTGGAGGGACAAAGGGTTTCGAGATGAGAGGTGGCATGGGAGAGAGCCAGTGCTGCTTCTATCGGAACGAGGACTACTTAGGGAAGGTGATGAGATGAGACAAGGATTGCGTGAGCCTCTGGTTGCAGAGTAAGGATGTGGAGATGGAAGCGGAAAGGTCACGCGAATCGACTGTGTTGTGTGTCCTCTTTACTTTCAACTCTTTCCCGTCTACAGTGCCGATTTCACACGATACGATGAAGCAGGATGTGTGGCATTGTTGACACTCTGCTGCCATATCCAAATGGAGACTACTCCCACTTTCATGTCAGCAGTGCTGGCTGCCCCTAGAAATTTCACATCTGTTGTACCGTGATAGCATCAAAAGGCGACACCGTGGCTTGTATGCCATCCTTTCATACGATAGGTGGAGGCTGACGACGGCAGCTGTACTCATACGCTCGACGAGCTGACCATCCGAAGGCGATTCGAACTGCTTCTGTTCAACTGAATCCCTTCCGCTTGCCAGTAGATCAGATTTGGGTAGCGTATCACCACCCAGCCTGACCGATATTCTCGCACCTGTGTATCCTTCCTTCCGGACCGTCTGGAGAGGGAGTGCTAGAGCAGAGTTGAATGAGTGTGGAAAGGCCGGCCCAGTAGCTCGCGTGGAGGGACGGAGAGTGGGTCGAACCACCTCGTTGACGAGGGAACAGGATTCATGGCTCTGAACTCACTAGAGGATTCAATGACCAGTCGAAGGGAGACCATCCTCGATTCTGCTGGGAACATTACTCCTCGTCCCTCCACGGAGTCACAAACCAGCTTTATCCCAGTGACATAGTGAAGAAGCAGCTCGAGGTCTATAATGGATTTTGAACCAAGGATGTCG
Source organism: Atractiella rhizophila (assembly GCA_021432655.1). Lineage (NCBI taxonomy): Eukaryota > Fungi > Basidiomycota > Atractiellomycetes > Atractiellales > Hoehnelomycetaceae > Atractiella > Atractiella rhizophila. The sequence continues at coordinate 27,316 of MU271222.1, read as the reverse complement.
ATAAGAGGAAGACGAAAAATGGGTGGACGGCCCTTGGAGACTTCTTTTTTGCAGAGGTAGATGGAAGAGGATTGCGTGAAAGGACTTGGAAGGACGCTTCGAAGATGCCTTATCGCTTAGAAAACCTCAGTATGTCAACCTCAGCCTTAGCTTCCATCCTACGTCCTACTAAAAGGCAGCGGAAACCGACGCGTTGCATGTTGTCACATCGGATCATTGCCATCGTCTTCCGTGTCCCCATTGGACTGCTCATCATCTACCAAGACATGTTGCTCATCATCTACCAAGACATGATCCTCACGCCGTTTGCAAACAAGCTCAAAAAGTTCATTCTTCATCCTTCACACGAACCTCTGTTATTAACTGATTGCCCACGACTCTCAGTCTTGAGGCATAAACATATGCTTATTTCCCTTCGAATAGCGGCATCGCTGGGCATCGCTTCCTGACTTGACGCGAGGAAGAAGATAAGTTTGAATTCCATCTCGATCGAGCGACGCTCTTCCTCCTCTCCTTCGACGAACGACCGCCTTCAGCAGCAACCGGAATACGTCAGAATCCCGCAGCGTCTTCCAGTTCACTTGCTTAGGACAGAAAAGAGGGAAGTGCGGGATGCAGAACGATGACTGAGAATCCACGCCTGGTCATGTAAGGCAGTGTAGTTCGAAGGTGAATGAATAGATCATCGCCATCGCCTCCCTCGTTATCACCGTACTGCTCATTGTCTACCAAAGAAGACATCGTTGATGACCTCACCCCGTTTGCTAACAGGCTCAAAGAGTTCGTTCTCTTTCGTCCTTCACAGGAATCGACAGAAAGAATTGCTGGACGCAGAAAGATGACTGAGAAGCCACGCCTGGTCATGTAAGGCAATGTAGTTTGAAGGTGAATGGAGGATGATGAGGGATGGAGCGGAGGATAACCGAAGTATGAAGGATATGGAGCAGTTAGCGATATATTGCTGAAGACGAAGGGGAAGAAAGAGAAATGGAAGAGTGAAGAGGGAGCAATTTGCTGGATGTCATTCGTGAGTAATTCAAACTACAATATCTTGCAAACACACTTCTCTCGAACCCAAACTGGGACTGATATTTCCTCTTCAAGGCCTTCTTCGACTCTGCCAAATGGCGCGAACCTCTCAACTCTACCATCTCTCCTCTTGTCCTCTGCTTGGCCTTGTATCCACTCGGGAATCACCGCAACATTCACCATCATGTTCCCTTCCTCCGCTAGCAATTTGTGAACTAAGTCAAGTGGTCATTGCAGGCGAGGGAGGAGTATCAAACCAAGCTGTTCATGACTGGAGCTACGGAATCTTTGGAGCTGGCTGGGTCCAACGTCCGTTCCCCACATCCACCGCTTGAATCACTTCTTTCATTCTTAGAGTCACCCCTCTGGTCGTAATATCGTGAAAGCCTCCCGAAATCCAAGTTTTCCGCCTCATATAACCACGTCCTTCTATTGCCAAGAACAAACAATCCATCTATCTCCCCATTCTCCTTCATTTCCCATCAACCTGTTCATCTAGGTAGTCGCACAGATCTTTGTCGTCAAATCATGGTCTCAATTGTCAGGATGGGAAGGAAGATGAGAAGGAAGATGAGAAGAGTGATTTGGGTGACAAGGCTGACGATGAGGATGCCAAGGGCTTATGATGCGATTAAGGCACAGTTTATTCTCCACCTTCAGCTTTCTTCTCTTCTGACGTGCGTGGGTTATGGGGAGTAGTCTGCCGTGTCTTCTCAAAAGATGAAGGCACTGGTCCATTTCATCACCCCAGTAAACAGCGGCAACAGGATCGACCTCTCTATTCTCCCGTCTTTCCTATCTCGCCTGCCTTCGTCAGTGCACACACTCGAGATTTCGTTGATCTTATCTCATTCATTGGACGGGAGGTGGGTGCCTATCTCAAAATTATCTCATTTATCACTTGAACGGGTCAAAAATGGGGTCGACGAGGATGGTGTAATCAACCTTTGCATTTTCATCAACCGTGAAAATGTCACAGTAACCCTTTTGGAGTTCGAAGGGCATCTGTCAGCTCTCAAAAGAGATAGGTCTTATAAGCCACACACTCGCAGGTTTCCTCTCCCTCGAGAGAATGCCATATTCGCCCCCATGGCCTTATACTCCGAACAAGGCTTTTTCCCCATCAGTAACGACGAATCGTCATCCCTCCCATCCCTCCACACAGCTAACATCATCCAACTCTCCATCCCAACTCCAGATGTTACTCCCCGCTCAATCTCTCACTTGCCTGTGGAGCTCCTCTGTCTCATATTTAGTTTCTGCAACAACGCTCATATCCTCTCCAACGTGTGCAAGCTCTGGAGCGATATTGCGATTCCTTATTGGGAGGAACCTGGTTCTGTGACAACAAAGTATGAGTGGTTGAAACAATATCCCGGTATAGGACGTTTGTGGGAAGAGCTGGATTTTTACGAAAGTATGGACGCTCGGATGGCGGAAGAGGTCATCATGGGCTCGCCGGCTGTCAAATTGGTGCGGATGCGTGCATTCTGGAATGAAGAGGAGGCGAAGATTGTGTTGAATGCAATCGAAGGCTTGAATCGGGTGGATGCTGTCATGTTTGAAAGCGGTTCGAGAAAGTGGAGGAAGGAGGAGATCGAAAACTTTGTGTGGAGGATGGGTGACAGGATCAGACAGCTCAAAGCTTGGGATGTGGAAGACTCTCCGGCTTCAGCCTCAGCAGGTCTTCGCTTACCTCGCCTCGAATTCCTAGACCTCTATAAGTACCCGCCTCAACCATCGCTCTCCCTCCCACACACCATCAAACACCTCGAAGTCTGCAATATGTGTCCACTCCCTTCCTCCATCTCAGACTACCCTCTGCCGCCTCTTCTGGAACATGTCGAGATCGAGCTGGGCCCCTTCTCCGCCAATGGAAAGAGGACCATCCTACCCACTCCACTCGACTTATCACACCTCACAAGCCTCACAGAGCTGCTCCTTGACGGCGGCGAAGAAACGTCAAACCTCGTTTCCCGCGAGTTCTTTGGCACCCTCAAAAATGCAACGGGCATAAAGCGGATATCACTCCGGTACTGTTTAGTGGACTCCTTCGACTCCCCAGACGTCATCCGCTGGTTCTTTGGGGATTGGCGGGTGAGGGGGATCGAGAAGGGTCATCTGGAGGATGGAGAGAAGATAGGGAAACATCTTGAGGTTCGTTTATTCTTTGGACAGTGGAGTGCGGAGGAGATTGCGATTGCGAGGAGTGTGATGGGAAAGTACAGGAAGAGCCCGAGTTCAGGCATTTGGGAGCCAGGGGAAGGGGACGAATAGTGTTGAAGGCACAGTCCGATCCAGGCTCCACCTCTTGAGCTACTAGATCCAGACGCATATCGCTCTCAGCAGTCCATGACTACAGGACGTGCCTCCGAACACACAGGAGACTACACGACTGATTTCGCTAGCCCTGTCCAATGCTTAGATTCCGGGTTAGGACAATACCACTTGTACTGGGGCTTCAAGTGCATTACTCTGACGTTTACACAAGAGTAGATTCGTTGAGTAAATGTACAATAGAGGAACCTGCCTTTTGACAGCAACTCGGCAACTGTGAATGAAACTTGACTCTGCATATTCATTGCGAAGCCGAGTCCTGGAATTGACAGACAGGAAGGTGACACGACAGGAAGCGAGGAATAAGAATAAAGTGCGAGGGCTCCGATTGCGACTTTGCGTATGAGTACAGGATAAAAGTAATTGAAGTCCTCTGCACAGTGAATAGCAGAAGACGAGACATCGCTCAGCTTGGGCGACTACTGCAGATGTCTTTGTCCATTTGACGACAACTGTAGCACCGATCTACAAACGACAATGAAGAGAAGCGGCCTTCACATACCATGATATCCCCAAGACTTCCGTTCAATCGTTTGCTTCTTCAATGTCCACGTTGTTGCTTCCATCTTTATCCACATCGTGTTAGTAATAGAATGACAATATTCAGTAAATGAGCTCTGAAGTCAACGGGTTGAGGAGCGCGTTTGGGATCGAACAGTTGAGTGGACTAGCTGTAAAACAGCTTGGTTAGATATTGGATGAAAGAGCATGATCTGGGAGACGCACTCGAATTGGAGCGTGCACCCTACTTGGTATTCGCTGCAACGGTCGCTCCCTATCATTCGAATCCCGCATCCTCTGTACTTCTCGCAGCCTCCCGCCTACGAGCGAACTCACTTCGATAAACCGAATGTTGGTCACTCTCTCCTATCCTGTGCAGCATACTCTTGACTGTCTCTTGTTATCGTCTCTTGCACGATATGTCAGCCACGAGAACGTCAATGGTGACAGAGCAGATGTTGCTGGTAGGTTTGTGAACAGTCTGTTCAATCCATGGTCAGGTTTGACTTTCCAGAATTGGAGGCGAAAAACAAGTGGGAAACAAACAATCTGAATGGTCCAAAGTCGCAAAGTAGAATAGAAAGGATAGAAAGGTGGAGGAACGGAAGTGCGGCAAGGAGCGGAAGAGGGAGGACGAACTTAGACTAGTAACTCTCTGCTCCGCCCTCTGCCTACTCCAGCTTCACGAATCTGGACTAGCTTTTCTGCGTGTTTCTACACAACATAGAATGAGTCCGCTAATCTCGTCATCCTTTCTGAAGACCTACTGTCCTCCCCTTCGCAGAACTCGTTCACATTCTGTTCAGAGTTCGAAGGCAAACCCTCCTCCGTCGACCGCCCTCTCAACCCTCGACGACTTCATCACATTCAATGCCTCCTCCACCCCATTCTTCCTTGCTCCCTCCTCCTGCCATGCAGCTAGACTAGCAGGATATAATACGATACACTGCTCTGCCTCGCCTATGTGCTTCTGTTATCTTAGATGGAAGAGGTGCTTTGACAGAATTGCAGATTCTCTTTTGTAAAGGGGTAGCTGGACTAGGAGAGCTGAAAGAGCGGAGGATGTTGGACGTTCTTTTGGAGAAGATGAAGGAGAGAATCAGAGACAGAGCGGTGTAAGTCCAGTGCGCGTGCGCCGTTGCTACTCCGTGCATCTGTAAGCAGTTGCTGCAATCAAACGATCTGAATAGTAGAACGTTAATACCATCGCAAAGAAAGGGGAGGAACGAGGTCTTACCTCGATAGATGAACCTTTGTGACCACAGCATTCTTTCCCGTTCCAGGATCCCACGAGAGCGTAATACTCTTCTTCCTCCTACTCAAAATCTCATAGTCTTACGGTCTGTTCTAAGACCTCATAGCTTTCCCTCCGCAAGCGAGCCAATTCGAGAGCATAGTGGTTGTTGAGAGCAATGGAACTCGTCCTCTGTTGGCTTACTTTCCACCTCACTCCCACCTATTTGAGCTTTTCTCCACTGCCTCCTTACTCCCTTTGGCCGTAGCCACAAGATAGGCATCTTGGAGTGCGCTGTGTGCTCGCTCACTTGCTTGAGCGTGAAAGGTGACAGTTCGGAGGAGCATGGCGGCAGAAGAACCTTTCTAGCCGGCAGGAGGTGTGCAGCGCTGGAGTCAGGAGTAGAGTACCCGAAGGAGTCCGAAGGAGAAGATGGAAGCCGGAGGAAGGTCGAGGCGAGGCGGGATGGGAGACAGCTAACTCGGACGTGGCGGAGGATCAACTACGTCATTCAACTCGCCGTCCATGATCGAGAACTTACAAACGGTGGAATTTGAGTGAGCACTTTTCAGCGGCATTCCTTCCTCTGCTTTCCTTGGTTCCAACTTTGTTCAACTAGGCATTCGCCCCCCCAATGCGCTTCGTCGACCCTCCGAACCGCAACTTGCTCTCCTCGAGGCATTCCCTTCGCCCCCTCACAACTCCATACTGCACTCAAACTTCATCTCTACCCATCCACCCTCTCCGTCACTTCCCCGTCCGTGTCTCCTTCACTTTCCCTTTCTTTGACGTAAGACCAACCGAGATACCGCAAGGGCCTTTAAGGCCCCTTTGGAATATCGGCTCGCGTCGCACAAGAGCAAATGCCGTATCCTCCCCGTCGTTCCGCTCCTTCCTCCTTCGCTTTATTCAATATTCATTAGATAGACCGGCTGGAGCAGTCCGTAGAAAGCTTGAGGATGCCGCAGAGGGAGGATAAGGATCGACGAGGAGGGAGATGGGTTGATCGAAGCGGGTTCGTGTCACCAGGTAGAGGATCTGTTTCAAGCTATGTGCACATCCTGAGAAGGGGAAGGTGAGGACTGGAGCAAGGGCAGTGATGGAGAGGAGTGGAAACATCCCACCACGCACCGTTTCTCTCCTCGTTCGCCTGAGGGCATCACATAACCGTTCAACGGGGTTCTCTGGAGGACATTCGCATGGATGACCTCCTCTCAAGCATCCTGTCCGCCTCAAATCCCGTCCCTCCTATCTGATAGCTCCCCCTTCTACTTTGACAAAGTAGCGAGGAATGCGTCGAGCGTCCATCTTTCCGCTTCGACAATCTCCTCACCGACTATCCTCTCCTGCCGGCAGGAACAACGTTGGATATTCGGTGAGGGGCACGCTTCCTCCCTTTCTCATGTCGTTTTTAGGAGTGGGTGGTCATTGGCAAGATTCTGGAATGCACCAGGCGGAGGAGAATGAATGGAATGTGGGAGAGTACACGTGGAAACGGAGAAGTGATGTTGGGGAAGGGGGAGGAGAGGATGAGGAAGGATTGAAGAAGGGTCTAGAGGAGGGAAGGAGACGAGAGATAGGTAGTGTGGGAGACAGTCGGTGCAGCATCTTGCTGAACGAGGGTACCCAGCGAGGGTGATGTGATGTGATAATGATTGAGCGGCGGTCTGTGAGGATGGAGTATCGAGTCGTGATTTATGGCTGTGGATATGGATGCCTGCCTTTCGAACAGAACAAGCATTGCTTTGATTCCAACTTGCGTATCGGTAACATCCATTGCCCAGTCCCCACATACGCCGCTTGCGAGTGACCAGGTTGTGGAGCATATTCTGGGCAAAAATTGCGCTCACGGCTGCGAAAAGGCTGCGTCAGATGGAAAGTCAAGAGTGAGATTGTGCGCACTTATGAAAACTCACCTCTACACTCCCTCGCGGCATGGTTGTGTTGCCTCCTTTCGAAACCAACGTCTTCTCTGCCTCTTGCAGCCTCACGTCTACTGTCCAACTTACTTCGACGAACGCAATCTGGTCGTTCCTTCGATCCATGCTCTTGAACCTCACTTCCTATTTGTCTCTTGCACCATATGTCAGCCATTAGCACACATGTCATGACATCGAAGATTCTGCGAGCAAGGTCGCTGTAGCGTCTGTTTAATGCCTGCTGAACTTCCCAAAGATGCCATGAAAAATCTGAATGGCACAAGAGCAGGAATGACAGAAAAGCTTGCAAACAATAAGAAAGGGATGCATAGATGGATAAACCGAAGTGCTAAAGTGGTCGGGAGAGGGAAGACAAACCTGGATTAATAACCCTCCGTGAGTCGTCGTAATCACTCCAACTTTGCCACTATGGCCCTGTTATTCTTCGTCCTTCTGGTCAATGTCCGAATGAGCCACCTATTCATTATCGACAAGACCCGGGCTTCCCCCCTTGTGCAGGAGGTCGACTCAACCACATCTGGTTGGGAAGCGCAAAGCAGCCTCAGACATATTGCTCCCACATGTCCTCCCAAACTCTCACGCCGCCTTCGTCACTACGCACCTCCTTGAGCCTTGAGTCATTTCTATGCCGTCCTTCAAAGCTGTATGTTCTCGAGGAATAGTGGCTTGTTTCGGGAGGAGGAGATGAACGCTAGACGGGATGGAGACAATTGAACCGAGACGGGAAGAAAACCCTTAAGCCAGCGGAAGAGGATGAAACGGACAATAATGGCATCAGTGTCGTATTTCACTGCCACGTTAGCATTAACCTTCATCCCCCACCCTTCCATCTTCCCTCTCTCCGCTTTCTCCCCTCTCGATCCTCCTCAACTGTTCCAACTTCTCCCGACTTCTAAAACTATCCTCCTCCTTCCTCTCCTAAAACTCTTCCTCAACGCCTCCTCATCCGCCCTCGCATCGTAGGTCTCGGAGTGGAGACGAGCGACTCGCCCATTCGGAGTGCGGAGAGGCAAGAGAGTAATATTTGGAGGGTGGCGGTGTTGTAGTTTTGGACGAAGGTCTCTTTTTCTGTGGATTTGAAGTGTTTCTGGGTTAGTAAAGCGTTCTTCAACCAACCAGGGCCTAAATTCTTCTTCCTTCTCGAATATGTCTGTTCCACCCGTAACGTCCATCAATTCTCACTACCCAACATTCACAAGACAGAAAGAACGTAGGGAGGAAGGAGGAAGACGAACCAGATTCAGAAATAACGCCATACTTTCCCCACTCCACTCCCCCACCCCCACCCTCCTCCTTCTTCCTCTTCTCTTCCTTCATCGCTTTCTTCTCCCTCTCCCTCTCCTTCCTCGCCGCACGCTCAGCAGTGTCTCGTCCTGTCGTTTTTCCTTCTTCTTTTTCTTTAGTCAACGATATGAGGTGGAAGAGCGCGAGCGCGTTTCTGCCCATTCACGTTTGGTTCAATACGAGGATACATTGAACAGAAAAGTGAGGAAAGACAAACCTGGAGATCGGGAGCGTTTCCCCTTCCTATCTCTGTCCCTCGAGCGGGAGCGGGACATCTCCCTCCTCCGCCTCTGCCCCTCTCTGGAAATAGAACGAGAGCGTCTCCTTCCATCTCGCTCCCCGTGGCTGTGACGTTCACGCGACCCTAATACGCATGAACCACCGTTCTCAACCAGTATGGAATGACGTACGCTCCACTTTGCTCTCTCTGTCCCTCTCACGCTCATGCTCTACACTACGCCTCCTCCTCCTCCTATCACTGCCCTCACGGTCACGGTCATCGTTTTTCCGCTCTCCCCAATCTCTGTCCCTGTCCCTGACATGGTAAGATGTCCCGGGACTAGGATCTCTTCCCATTTCACGCCGGTTGAAACACTTTGTTTTGTCGTTTGTGGACGGAATTGCGGATGCTACGATGTGTTTTGTTTGTTTTGTTGGCTCTTTGGCGGCGACATCATCATATCAACAAGCAATTTACCTGTGACGTAGCTCTTGGAGCTCCCTCCATTCAAGCCTGATCAGGGCGACCATTTCATTTGAACATTCTTCCGAACACTCGTACATCGATGGATCAACTCCCTCTACCTTCCTTTGTCCTCCGCCAGCCCACTTGCCTACAGTACCTACTCTCAACGAAAGCGGCTTCGATCAGTACTTCTCTTCCTCCTCAGAACAAGTTATGAAGTAGCTCGACTTGCTATGGTCCCGTGTGGGAAGCCAGGAGAATTGAACCACGGCATCTCGGTACGGACCTGTCCATCCACCCACTAAACAGCTTGACCAATCTAGGTCAGTCCGCTCGCTCTGTTTGAATCGCTTTGTTCATTAATCAAAGAAGGTCGTTTCTCTATGCCCAACACGAACCAGACGGTCGTCCTGCTGAAGTCCGAGTTCTCCACATCACCTACAAAGCAGGCAACGTCCTTCAATCCCCCAACTACAAAACGAGACATCGATCTTGCCTTTCACCTTGATTCTCCCACAAACTATTTGTCAAGGCAGTCTCACAGCTCACAGTTGGGACCTTGGCTCCTTCTCATCAAGCTTCGTCACAGTTTCGATCCCATCAAGACGAGGAGTGTAAGGAGGAGGGTAAACCCTGCTGATGACACCACCCAGGCATGATTTCGTCTCCAACTTCCACCTTCTTCTCCTCATCTAACATGGGTTATGGGTTCTAGTTTGCTGCCTCTTCTCAAAAAATGACGGAGGAGCAAACGGCTGGGCTTTGCCATGCCTCTCAGGAACCAAACTCGAAGGCACTTGTCCACCTCATGACCCCAAGCGATGAGACCAATTCAATTCACCTCTCCATTCTTCCCTCTTTCCTATCTCGCCTACCTTCGTCAATTCACACAGTCAGGATTTCGTGTGTCGTATATCCTTCAATATTCAGGGGGAACCTTGTAAAGATAGTGTCAAAATTGTTTTATTTATCACTTGAACCGGTCGAGAATGGGGTCGACAAGGATGGTGTAATCAAGCTTTACATTACCATCGGCTACGAGAGATTCAAAATAACCTGTTTGGAAGTTGAAGCAGACACGTGGCAAGGATACACGTGGCTTTCGAATGCCTCATATGGCACATTTACTTTCTGTTGCGAGAATGCAATATTCGCCCCCATTGCCTCATACTCCGAACATGAAGACCGTTTCCTGCTCATCAGTGAGGATGAATCATCATTGCCCCCATCCCTCCGGACAGCTAGCATCATCCAGCTCTCTGTCCCACTTACAGATGTTACTCTCTGCTCCATCTCGCGCTTGCCTGTGGAGCTCCTCTCTCTCATATTCAGTTTCTCCGCCGACGCTTCCACCATCTCTGACGTATCCAAGGTCTGGAGGGAAGTTTCAGCTCCTTATTTGGGCGAACCTGATTCTTTGGTGCAAAAGTACGAGCTGTTGAAACGCTATCCTGGTGCCGGACGACTGTGGAACGAACTGAGGATTAACAAAAGCATAGATGTTGGGATGGCGAAGGAGGTCATCGTAGGCTCGCCAGGTGTCACAATGGTGATAATGGGTGCATTTTGGAATGAAGAGGAGGCGAAAATTGTATTGAATGCAGTCGAAGGCTTGAAACGGGTGGATGATGTCACGTTTGGAAGTGGTTCAAGAAAGTGGAGGATCGAGGAAATTGACGACTTTATGTGGAGGATGGGTAACAGGATCAGATGGCTCACTGTTCACAACGTGGAGGACTCTCCTGCTTCAGCCTCGACAGGACTTCACTTATCCTCTCGCCTCGAACACCTCCACCTTTACAGCTACCCGCCTCTTGCATCACTGTCCCTCCCACACACACTCAAGCGCCTCTCACTCGTGCATATGTGCCCACTCCCATCCTCCATCTCCAACTACCCTCTGCCGCCTCTTCTAGAAAAGCTCAGAGTCCTGCTTGCTCCCTTCTCTGTCAATGGAAAGACCTCCATCCTACCCACTCCGCTCGACTTTTCGCACCTCAAACACCTCACCAAGCTGATCCTCGATGGGGGTGAAGAAACGTCAAAACTCGTTTCTCGCCAGTTCTTCAGCACCCTCACAAATGCAACGGCGATACGCTATATGACGCTCTGGTACTGTGTGGTGGATTCATTCGACTTCCCAGACTTCATCCGCTGGTTCTTTGGGTATCGGCAGGTGAGGCGGATGGAGAAGGAGTGTATGAAACTTTTTGTTGTGTTATTCTTTGGAGAGTGGAGTGAAGTGGAGATCGTGATTGCAAGGAGTATGCTGAAGGAGTATAGAGAAGCTAGCAAGGGGTCAGGTGTCTGGGAGTCTGGGAGTCTGGTGAGAATTGGTGCTGGGAGACATGGGATCAGACTACGGGTGTAATACAAATAACATAAATGGTCAATTCTTCGTTACCTTTATGAGTCATTTCTCTTTCGTCGCAGTGTTGCTTCCATGACCCCTTTCTTTCACTCACACACAACCACCATCTCTTGAGCTTGGCTGTACTGAGGTACTAGTGCTGTGTGTGAGATGAGTACCTTCTCTCAGTAGTTGTGCTGTGCTCATTCAAGTACACTTCGAAGGTCTCCTTTCTCTTCTCTGTAAGTTTGATGTACCCCTCGTTTCTAAAACACTCAAAGAGGGTCTGTACTCTTCTTTTGACCCTCTTTCTCCACTTAGTTAGTCCGTGGTATTTTAGGGCTTTGCCAAAGCCTTCTCCACTGTCCCCAGCTCCGTAGACTCTTCGAGTGTTTTTGGTATGCTTGTCTCACTTATGCTTATATCCTCATGCTCTTGTTCTTATACTATGAAACTCATGTTTTAGACTATCATATTTCGAACCCCCACCACTATCTGGAGCCTTGCCAACTCCTTGTAGTCGCGTTATAACGGGGTCTCATGTCACTCTCAGTATCTCATGATTAATGGAGGGTGGCTGTGAACTTGGAAAGAACTTGTGAGGGGACTAGTGCCCTCATTTCACTAGCCAGGCAAGGCAAAAGCTTAGATTACAACGAGGAGGATACCACTCGGGCATCACTAATGCAGCTGAGCGAGCATTTGGAGTGATAAAGCGGCGCTCTGCCATCCTTGAACTGATGTGAGAATACAAGTTTGAAACACAGGTTTGTAACTTCAATCTGTGCATGTGTGGCCCATCTAACTCTTTGGCTAGGCCGCTCTGATCCCCGCTCTCTGTCTGATTCATAACTTCATACTACATTACGAGCCGTTTGAAATCAACGAATTCGAGCTCGAGACCCTCGATGCAGAAATTCAAGAGGCTGCAGTGCGGGATCGGAACAGAAACAGCAGTGCCGGGTCACTAGGAAGAAGTTCTGTTAGCAGTGCAGAGTATCAGCGAGCATTAGCAGAGCGGGATAGAATTGCACAGGCGATGTGGGATCAGTATGAGGTCGCAGTACTAAGGAGAGAAAGAACAGGGCAGAGAGGCAGAGGAAATGGGAGATGGAGGACTTGAAGGGACGTTGTAGGATACAGACTCAGAGCAGCAGCAATTTCAAGCAGTAAAGACAGTGCATTTCAAGAGAGGGTAAAGAACATTTTGAGGATCAAGCAGCTATTGCTAGACAGGAGTGACACCAACAGACATCAGACATCCCCGACCTGAACGAAGTTTAGGAGGGTCTTTGTCGAGCTCAAACATGATCATCCGGTGACATTCCTGCTGCACGCAGCACTTACTGACTTGCATCCGAGCGCCTCATGGGGCTACTAAGCTTTTCAAACCTGGTCCACCTATTTTCTGCCCGCCCTGGAGAGAGCAGTCATAAAGTGTTCACAGATAAATGAAATAGGGGGGAAACGATTTCTTTAATTTATTCTGACTTAAAGGTACAAAGGAACATGAGGAGGCAACTCATAGTGTACAACGAAACTGTTCGATGACTGAGAAAATCGGCTTAGCTGCACTTGAAGGAAGGAGAGCCATGTCCCATTGCTAGTGTTGGACATAGGGGAGAGACGTCAATATGGTGAGAAACAAAGTAAACCTGTAGCAACAGTGGTTAGGGCAGGAGAAAGGGACAGAGACAGAGTGGGACATAGAGAAATATTGTACATACCTGTGAAATCTTGCCATACCATATTGTGCAGCACATATATGCGCCTAGCATGGTGCAATCATTCTATTAGATGTCGGCGGTGTTAAAATCAAGCAGGGATTTGCCACGAACGCTGGAAAGATGAAGGAAAGGGGACAGGAGGAAATTGGTGCTATCATTCACAAAAGCCTTTTTCTGCTCTGATAGAACCTGGATTCCCTGATCATTCACAATGGTGGGAGACAATGAGCAATGCAAAGGACTAAATAGTGAGAGCAAACCTGGATTATCCAATCGTTCACAATGATGGAAGACAATGGGGAATCCAGTGAACTGAGACGAGGTTTATATGAGCGGACAGCGTTGGCTAAGAATGGAACAAAACAAAATGTGAGACATAACTAGAGCACAGTGAAGAGACCAATAACCACCAGCTGGGAAAGAATGGGAAGAAGTCCATGATCCAACACACTCAACCCATGCCAAAATGACCGAAAGAGTGGACGAACTGTCTTCTACCAGTCCATAAACACTGAAAGTATTCATATGTACAACCTAAGTACTCCTGATGCTGAGCACAACACCTCAATTCATCATTTGGTCAGAAGCGGAAATGGCGAGGGTCCAGTGGGTTGGGAGCATTCGGAACGGGATTTCAGCATGAGGCATCATTGGGGGGTCATACTAGAGCTGGGAACGGAGGGATGAGGAGAGATGTTATCAGCAGATTCGTGGAAGGTCTGTCTCTGACTGGCTCGTCGTCCTTGAGTAAATGGAGAGGCATGATACCCCATTCCTCCCTTCCCAACGAGAGGTTCTGCCTCAATCTCTGGTTCGACACTCGAGCTATCGGCCAGGTCTCCTTTCTCACAGATCCTCGAACCCCTGCAACTCTGCTCCTCACTCCAGTTTCAGATGGTTCGTAAGGATGGAGAGGTCTGAGAAGGTTGTTGATGCTGAGTGGCACTGGTGCTGCTCAACCTCTTCCACTCCCAAGCCGAAAGTGATCCAGTCTGCGAGTACGGCGTGTTCGGGGAGCGGAGCTTTTGCATGTTAAACAGCCGTTCTGACTATAATACACGCACGTCAGTTGCATAACCCATCTGGTAGCAGCGCAGCAGCAATGCAACTTAGAGCAAGGAGATAATCCAGCGAAAGATGATACTCCGACAAAATAGATGACGGAAGGGAGTTGGCGCTGAAGAAGGGGAAACGTTCTATAACTTCACATGGTGATGGTGACGAAGACCATTGCAAGGTACTAAACAAAGCGTGGTAGGGGAGTCTTTCGTGTGATGATGTTTTGTTGTTTATCTGATTTGAGATGCGAATAATGCTTGAGGCTTGAGGGGCACCAGACAGCACAAGGCGTGCCATTTTTCGAATTCCATTCCGACGGTCAGTTGTCCAGAGTCTGAGTCTGACTGCCATCTTCATTGTCTACTTGTCTTAGGAAAGGGAGGCGTACAAACCACATGCTTATGTGAATCGTTCCACTCTGGATAAACCGGTAAAATTTCAACGATGGGGACAACCTTGCTCCATCCCATCCCAAGGAATCAGCAGTGAAGACGAAAGAGTGTCAAAGTATGGACGACTCACAACAGAGTCGATTAACGTACATCTCCCAGCCTTTACTCGGCAACCAGAGAGTCACCCCATTCTGTCTCATCATCATCCACCCTCGCTAATAGTCCTCGTTCGGAAGAAGCAGTACCGATGTGATGCTGCACCGGCTCTCTCGCAGACCGCCTCCCATCTCGCTCTCTTTCCTCCGCGAGACCCTTCTTCAAATTTTCTCACCTCTCATCCTCCATTTCCTCTCCATCCCTCTCCATCTCCATGTCTACTCTCAATTTCCGTCTATTTTCTTCCCCGTCCTCAATTCTGGAAGCTTGCCTGTCATCTAACATAAAGGCGCCTTTTCTCAAATATCCCACGAGGTTCCTGCGAGCTGACGAGGGGGAGTTAGAGAGGTGAATGGTGAAGGCGACAGCTAGGTCACGCGATGCATTCCTCGTCAAAGGGACAGAATATGGGTGTAAAGGACGGCTGAGAAGACGGAGGTCGTCCATGCCAATGTCCCACAGAGAAGCCTTTGAATGGTCACTTGTTGGCCTGCTGGTCGAAGAGTGATAGGGGCAGGTGCTGGGATTTGTTGTCCACCACTCCCTTCCGCTCCCGTCCACTGCCGTGCTCACCTTCCTCCTCCTCAGGATATGCATAAGCTCAGATCGGATTCTCTCCCCCAGCAGCAACCCCTCCCTCTCCACCTCAACCCAACCGATCTCCCTCTCCATCCCTCTCCTCTCACTGCCGCATCCACTGACCAACCTGTCCACGAGCTGCTCCAGCTGCTCAGTCTGGATAAAAGTGAAGCAGGAAGGGGAGGGAAGAGGGGGAGAAAACGATGTGATATTCGCTCTTGTCACGGCGTAGCGAGAGTAGATCTGCTTCGAATGGTGGTTGGGTGCCTCTGCGCTTCGTCGTGTGGTGGCACGTCAAAGTGAAGTGAAAGGGGACACCGAAGGGCCCTGTGAACAGTCCAGGCCAGTTTTTTTTGACCACTGGTTTTTAGTGCCGGTAATTTACCTGGGCAAGGCTGGTAAAAATGAACCAATACCGGGCGAGAAAGCGGGAACGTCGAGCCTGGTTTTACTGGTGAGTAAACAGGTTTTTTTAGCTGTTTTTTACTGGGGAAGCCAGTATTCAATGATTCACATTTCTGCAGGCAAAACCACTGCGACGACACCCCGAGTTCAATCAGGATCAAGTAGTACACGCACCTCGGTGAGTAGTTGTTCCTTGGAGCAGAAATGCCAGGCTGAACTAACTGTTGCATGCTGATTTCGCGAGCCAGGTGGACGAGCTGATACGAATTGCTAGCCGTTCCCAATGTTTGTCACGATTTCTCTACTTATCAGGGCTCAAAACATGCTGAATAGAGAATTTTACGGGTCTAAGAAGCGCTTTCCGCCCTTCTCGCTCTCGAAAACAAACCAGTTCGGCATCTGACCAGCCTTCGACGACACGAATGCTTTTGGTGATCGTGAAGTTGTTGAGTGAAAGGAGAGACTGGAATGAACTGAAGGAGCAGGTTCAGGCGTTGAGTAAGAAGCATGGACAACTTAGGGAGAGCACAAAGAAGATGGTTGGAGCGGTGATGGAGGTTTGGGAGGCGGGAAAGGCAGAGGAGGATGAGAGAGAGGGACTGACGGTCTGTCTGAGGGATGGTTACGGAAGGAAAGGTTCGCTTTTCCCTATTCTTCTTATACTTACATTACGCACTGAGGAGCTGATTTCGGATTGATATGATAACAGATCTTCCTAGGGGAGGGGTGGCAGAAGCATAACGGATCATCCAAGAAATCGCAATTGAGACTTTCGGCGCCGTTGGCAGGAGAGAGAAGACGGCCTTCATCTTGGGGCAGATTAGATTCTTGAAGCTCCGTTGCTAACAGGCTTCTTCGAAACCGTGACACCCCAAGGCATCTCCATCGACTTCCAATGAGCCATCACGTAGCCATGACCAGGAGAAGCGACGAGTACTTAGGAGAACTATACAAGTTGATTGGAGAAGAAGGATTGACGCTGGTTGCCTGCATGATAAATACGATCCACTATCCAGGTGTGTCCTCTCTTGCTCAAGTTTAACCGGCCGGTTCCATCCTAAACTACGTGGGGGGCAGCGCTGAACTTTCTCATTTCACAAATCTCTTCCAACATCTCGATACCTTAACACTGCACCCATCCATCATCCACCCGTCTCTCTGTTCGCTTCCTCTTCCACCTCTTTCTCCACAAAGAGCTTCGTTCGAATGGTTCACCCCTACCGAGAAGATTGTCCGTGCACTGGCCATGTTGTTCTCCACCTCACCTTTGTCGTTCTTGAATCTCGATTCGACTTTGATAGACTCTGAAGCTTAGCCGCTAGGTCAGATGGAAACAGCACAGGGAGCAGGATGGATGTTGGAGTATTGTGATAAGTCAGTATCCCCTCTTTCTAAGCCTTATCTCACAATGAGCATGACCTCTTCGAATTCTAGCCGGATAACCTCACGCAGCGGCGGACTGGGGGGAAACGGAGCGAGCTTGCTAAGGAGATAAGACAAGTGAGTGTGGCCACAGTCAAAAGCACTCAATTGCTGAGGGTTATTCAGTTCCTTGAATTGCATCCGCCCCTCGTCCACCGTCGCTCACTCCCATGCCACATGCACACTAGCCGCCTAGTCTTTTCCATCGTAATCAGTCCTCTCCCACTCCGAGACACAGTCCATTCAGCCCATGCCGGACAACAAACCTCTTCCTTGATCTTGGATGGAAATTGGCGAGCAGACGGCATATATATACAAAAAGAAGTGATTGTCAATCTCTTTATTGCTTTAACATAATAAAAACAATAAACCCGGTACCCATGTAAGTAGCTCAGTCATCATCCGACTCCAAGTTTGCGAGCAGGGTCATATGCTTCCAAGCAATCCCATATCTCTGCTGCCCAACAGCCTGCCGTGTGTTCTCCCAATCTTCCTCAAACTGTCCGCTCTCTTCCTCTTCTATATCTTCTTCTTCCTCGGACTTGGAGTTTGCTTCTAACAGCTGCTCATCAATAGGAAAGATAGAAACAAGACCTTTAATTGTCCCAATGTCAATGAAGCGATTCCTTCGAGGTGTCTCGTCAGAAAAGCAGCAGGAAAGATCGCCTCGCTCAACTTCTCCTCTCAGATCATCTACAACCGTAACGAATGTGAGCTGGAAGCAGTGGTCCTGAAACCGACAAGTGAGGTAGAATTGCACGACGCCAAAGTATCCTTGCAGTTCACTGGTTTCCCTGTCCCGATTAACGAACTGCATGGTATTAGACGAGTCGTGCAAAGGTAACAACCACTCACTGAGATACAAGTTGCACTTCTCGTAAGCTCCTTTCGCTTCCAACCGGACTCAACCCACATTGAGCGAATGGTTTGCTTGTTTCCCGCCAACTTGAGATTTCCCCATCGAACGACCTCTCTCAGTTTGCCAAATGATACTTGGGTCTCCTCAGAAGATGACTGGGTCGTGTCCACTGACATGTTTGAGCAAGTGCTGTCTTCGGAATCACTACTTGAGACGTCTGAGTTGAGATCCTCGTCGATGAGACCGGCAAAATCTTTACTGTTGTACTGCCAATAAATGAATCGCACCAGATCTTCTCGAACTGACTTGTCCAACGACGGGTTCAGTTCTCTCTTGACAGTCAAAAAACGAGAGTTGTCGACTTTACTCTTCTCAAAGGCAATGCTCGACGCAAGGGCCCTCTTTGGGATTGGACAGAGCCAGTTGACGATATTTACGCGTTCACGGTGAAGCATAAGACGCACTAAATTGGCCGTATACTGAGTGACATTCTGAAGAGATTGAACCATTTGGCCAATCAACCGTTCCATCGGATACTGCCAGTAGACCCAGACAGGGCCCATTTGCAAAATACAATCGTAGACGTGCAAAAGGCGATGAAGAGCCATGCGGCACATCTTGATGCGCTTGATCTTCCGCTGATAATACAGCTGCATAAACTCGTCGTGAAACTCCTCAAAAAGGTGCTTCATTTCGAGCAGCTCCTCATGGGTAATTTGTCTCTGGCAAGCGATTGTCACAGCTTTGACGAATTTCAGCTAGTGATCCAGATATATCGGGGGTAAAAAGTGTGGCAAAAATTGGCGAGACCAGATAAAGCACCATTGTGCCCAATCCTTGTTCTTGTAGGAGGTCCAAGAAGTGTGGATATTGTGAGGTCGTTCGCCAAATGCTGCTGGCCAAAAGCGAGAGGCATTCTCCATTAATATACCTATCCAGGAACTGTCAGATGTATACCTTGTAACAACAGATGGAACGCATACCAATCTTCTCCCAGCTTTCTTCGGGGATAACAAAGTCTTCCGTGCCATTCAAACCCATCTGCTCATCACCACGCCAGATCTTGAACATAAAAGTGTAACGAGTTGAAAAAAAAGGTGCATGGCATCGATTGGAAAGAAATAGGGCCAAATAAAAGTATCGAAACTGGCGAAAGGAGTCTTTCGTGCGATTCCAAACTTGGTGGTAAGCTTTGTTGTCTCCTCTTGAGATTTTGCAAGCAAAAGTTTTGTCATTTCTCGCCCGTAGGTATCGTCTGTACGTAGAGGAGGTGGTGAATCTCTTGAATACTGCTTTCAGCGAATATTTTTCTTCCTTCGCCTCATTGTCCCAAATTCAAGGTCATCGGTAGGGTTTTCGAAAGCGTAGTAGTAACCACTCTTTCCGGCATAATAACCAATAAGATAGCAAGAGCTACAACCACACCTGCCATGTGGACCCACAGTGCAAGCAAATTTTGAGCTTCCCTGCATATCAGCCGCTCCAAGGAGAAGGTATATGTGACAGATGAACCATTCCCTCTCCTTCTCGTCCCAGACATGAACACCTTCGGTCTCAAGCT
The DNA here is from genome assembly GCA_021432655.1 of Atractiella rhizophila. Lineage (NCBI taxonomy): Eukaryota > Fungi > Basidiomycota > Atractiellomycetes > Atractiellales > Hoehnelomycetaceae > Atractiella > Atractiella rhizophila. The sequence goes on along the minus strand of MU271222.1, from coordinate 7,796 downwards.
TCCTCAATTCTTCCAGTGGTTCTTGAAGAAAAGTAAAGATATCCTTAGGGTTATTAGGTCCAGGAATGATTGAGACAAGAATCATGTTGTGCTTCTTAACTCGTTCTTCAGGAGACAAGTTCAAGTTCAGCAACATTACAAGCCAAGCATCAGAGTGCTTGTCACGAAAGATTTGAGCGCCATCGGATGAAAAGAGCAAGGCAACGTCTCGATCATCTCTGAAAAACCGTTCAAGGAGCCTCTTGTAATTTTCTGAATCGATATAGTCCTCAATGGGCTTGTCTGGATTGGATCGCATTGCTGCAGTAGCCCTTGCACGATACAACATGGCTTCAGCACGAAAGGTAGCACGATACATTGCTTGAATACAAGGAGCAAGAGGGAGCCAAGTGAAGGTCTTGCGAGAAACGTTCTTTCCCTCTGCCAACCTCCGTTCGTCGTATCTTGCCTCACCACAATGAGGACAACTCAAAGTATCCTTATACCGCCGAGTATAAGCAATACACGAGTTGATGCAGCAATCCCGCTCGTTCCCATTAAGACCAGTAAGTTTCTTTGCCATGTTCTCACTGCGATATCGAGAGCGCAAATTGTTATAAAGGTTGAAATGTTGTAAGAGATGAAGCAAGTTGTCGAAAGCCACTTGCGTGACTCCGGGGTGCTCCCGAAACCACTGATAGAGGCAAAGATTAAAAAACTCGTCGTCATCCAGCTCAATAGCCGGTGGTGGTGGCAGATCTTCAGCATGTGGAAGGTCATGCTCAAACTCCATATCATTCCACTCGAAAGCTTCACCTTGATGGGTTGAATCAAAGTCATCCATTTCCAGAAAATCATCCTCGTCCAAGCCATCTGAGGGCAAGGCTCCTGTGCTCTCATCGTCATCGTCATGATCGTCTCCATCAGAAAATAGAAAATCCTCGTTGACAAAAAAACTTGAAAGGTTCGGAGAAGCAGGTTCAGGCTGAAGTGGCATAAATGAGAAGGATGCAGGAGATGCCGCAGCTTCCCTTGGGGAAGGAGGATGATTAGTGGAATCTGGAGCCTCAGGTTCACTTTGCATGCTCTCTTCTTCACTCGCAGACGATGAAGCCTCATCTGGTCCATCTAAATTTGGTTTAAACAAAGTAAATAGGTAAATCTGTTGCATACAAGTTTCATTCGCCTGTGATCTAGACTCGTCGAAGCTAGAATGTTGTTCACCTCTGCTGGGAGTTGACAACTGGCTTCTTTGCGACATAGTTGGCTCAAGAGATACCTGAGCTAGGTCTGTTCGCTGGAAGTTGAACCATTCCGCCTCTTTTCCACGCTGCTGGTGGCTTTTGAAACAACGACTATAAGTTGATTTATCGATGAAAGGGGAAGCATGATGCTTAGGACAACCACAACGCTTCTTGCCTGCAGGAATGTGTATGCTCGACATTGCCTGGTAAAAGTGCGAGGTGCAATACCTGATCAAGGAAAAATCAGGCTCAGGCTTGATGTGATTTGGTTTTACGGCACAGATTTACTCAAGCGACGCCACAAGTGGAATTTTCTCGTACATCCACCTCGGTTTGCACTTACTTCAACAACGAAAATGGATTTTACCAGCTTCCACCCCGGTACTCCTAGCACCCCTCAACAGTTTGCTACTCCCCAACAGTTTGCTACACCTCATCTTTCAACCCAAGCCATTTCCAACCTTTCGCATGAACAGCTCATGTTCAATCCCCTTTATGTTCAATACTGGAAAGATACGACAAGCTTCCAAGTTATTGTTTCAGGAAACGAGACCGTCATCGAGCTCCTCAAAGACAAGGTCAAGATTCTTGAAGAAAAAGTCGGTACCATGCAGCCTGCATCAAACTTCACGAATCCATTCGCACATTCAGCCTCCCTTCCGGCTCCCATTTCTCTCACCTCTGTCAGTGTTCCACCCACATACGAGAAGGAGAAGTTCCCCAACATTCGGTACTGGACGAAAGCAGCCATCGAAGTAGGGATTCAAGGGAAGACTTCGATTCGGAAGCAACTCCAAATGGCGAATGGTGACTATATCCACAAGTCACCGGTTATGAAGATTGTGAAGGATTTAGTCGACGAGACCATCTTGGAGATGAGGAAGACGGTAAATGGGCAGAATGTGCGCTGGACCAAGTTCTCGCAGGAAACACAAGCCTGGGCGATACGAAGATTGATGGCCGGACATGAGGTCTTCCGACTCTGCGAGGGAGAGGAGAAAGCTAGGAGGTACCTTATAAGTGTTCTTGAGAATGCGGTCGCGAACCATACCGATGCAAAGGTGGCGGCTAGAGAGCAAAAGAGGAAAGAAAAAGTCTGTCTTTTACTTTGAAACATTATTTCGCAGTTAACAGTCCAGCAGAGCGTAACAACGGATGACGACGAAGAGGATGTTGATGGCACCATCGTTGGTCCCATCGTTGGTTCGTTTGGATGCTTCACAACATGCCTACTTTATTGATGGAATGCATAGTAGCTCCTCAAGTAATCAGGCTTAAGATCCCGAAGGATCCAATGACTTCCAATCCTGCACCGGTGAGGGTGAGCAGTTCTGGTGAAGGGTATGTGGATAAGATTGTAATGTGAGATCACACAGCTGATTTTGTGAGCCAGAGACGTCACGAATCATGACCATGGTCAACACATCCTAACTGGGCTACAAAACGACCCGGCAAGACAGAGTCAGCCGTCAACGAAGACTATGCAAGCCCTTGTAGATGCGGTCATTGATGCAGGAAATGAAGAAACCACCTCAGCCACAACTCTGCCCACCATCAGCACCAGCAATGGCACTTCCAACGAGGGTATCGCAGGCACAAGCAATGCCATCAACGGTGTGATCAGCACTCCCAGCACGGGCACCACACGCGCTACGGTTGGTTCTGGGGATATATGAGTCGCAGGCAGGACTAGAAAAAGAAGAGCTAGAGAAGAAGAGGCGCAGGTAGCCGAAATAAGCAGTAGCAAGAAGAAGAAGAAAACCGGGAAGAAAGTGAAAGCCTAAGCCGTCAAGGGTAGAAGCGAAATGAAATGCTCCAAGTATAGTAAGTAGTTCTTCATTTCATTGTATGCTCTAATCAAGATTGACAGAACAACCAAATATCTTTATCCATAAGTACATATTATATCTTAGCAGCCGAAACAAAAGAATGTTGAAATGAATGGCTTATATCCCAAGTTTCTGGTGTGCGTGAACTAGCTGTATTGAGAACACTCGGAATGGATTGAAGTCGAAGGTCCACTACTCATTGAAACACTTTTCCGCTCATAAACCAGCCAAAGTACCTAGCACTTTGGAAATCTTTACAGATTCTAACTTTTGCCAACTAGACTAAGAGACGGAAGAGTGAGAGGTGTCGGTAAGAGAAGTTGCGGAGGGACAGGAACCCAGGGAGTTGAGAAGTCGGTTTCGGTCGAACAGGAGGGGCGGATGAAGAGAGGATGGAGAGAATCATGCCAAAAAGATCGGACACTGCTTAAAAGGAGAATGAGTTAGAAGGAGAAAGCACACAACGGTGGTAGAAGCGAGAGGAGATACCTGTCATGTGGGATGTGGGACAAACTCCAGCTAGAATCCATGCTGTGCAGAGTATGATTGAAAGACTGTTTGAAGCGATTAGTCCTGAACGAGTGCGAGTGAGAACAGACATGGATGTTCATAAGCTCATCGCAAATCGATAATTGCATCCCGTTGTTTCGAAATCTCAACGTACGAGACTCCTGCCGATGCTCGCTAGAGGTTGATATCGGGAATGGCTAATGGAAGGGAGAGCAAGTGGGCCATGGCAAAGCGGAGTCGGGACTACAAACGAGCGAGTTATATTAACGCCTGAACAAAAGAAAGAACTTAGCTTACCGTTGAGGTTTATCTCTGTGATCCATCTCTCGGCACCAGGCGGCCGTCGACATGTCGTAGCCCTCAACAAGTTCCGAGACGGGAGAGAACTTGCCCAATAGACCAGCACTTCGCCATCCACATCCACACCCACGCCTCGGAAGATTCTGCTCCTGCGGAAAGTGAGCGGGAGAGGTGGAGAGGCACCGTTGTGAAGCCACGAAAGACGGGCAGTGGCAAGATGATAGATGGCGAGGGGAAAGTCAAAGTCATGGTGGAGACGATTGAGAGCATGAGAGCTACCGAACACAAGAAATCTTCAGCAGAGAGAAAAAAACCGGAGGAAGACCATACCAGATAAAGATCCCAATCCTGTACACCTCCAGATACTGTACCAAAGCAGAAGGAAATTCTCTGTCTTTTACAAAACTGTTGCAATAGCTCTCAGTCCACAGACATGAGGATCTTCTTCTGCTTAGGCACAGTGCTGGAGGATGGACTCATCGTTATGGGCTGAAGTTAATTCGAGAGCGCCGTCCATCGTCAAAAAGGGCTGCTCATCGTGGTAGGCTGTGGTAGGTATAGGCATAGGCAGATTGAGGAAGATACCTGTGCCCCTCTCCTGCACAGCGGCAGCGCTGCAATCAGACAAAGTGAGAATCGAACTTCCTTGCACAGAGAAGTCTCCAAAGTGTAAACTTCGCATCTGTAAACGCCTGTCACTGCACAGATGCCCAGGCCACAATGCAGAAGCTACCCTTTTTCGACTTCTCTGTCAAGTCAACAAGAAACACACCGGAGAATCACCTCGCCACCCTTCCACTTCAGATCATCAATCTTCTGCCCTTCTTTCGAATAGTTTGACTCAGGTACTCCGCTCAGGCTACGCTGGAGCTGGAGCTGTTGTTGAGTTGAGGACTTTCCGTCCGTCGTCTGCTCGAGGATTGTTTGGCCACATTTGTCTCAGACCGTGCTGAAACTTCAAAATCGACGAACTCGACTCCTCCTCGACTCCCTCAAACAGCATTATTCCCGTGCATCATCCTCCTAAATCGATATCGACATCCCCCCATCTCGTTCCCACCCCATCGCAGGTTTTTGATGCGAAAAACGCGTTTTTTTTCTCGCCTTCAGCACTTTTTGGGAACCCCGCCTCGACGAACATTCGATGCCATTTCAACATCAGGTCTCCTTTATGACAAATGAATGTGGATTCTTAGATGGTTCTTATGTCTCCAGCTAAGTAGCGACGCGTCGGTTGATGGGAAGGTCTCGGAGTGAAGGAATTCGAAGGAATGTAGTGAACACGTACAAGGGGATGGGAAGGTGCTCTAGCCGCATCTTCACACTCTGTGAGTGTTTTAGAATATATAGTATGGTTTTGTGGGCGTGGAAATCGTTTTCGCGACCTTTGGTTTGGTTCGAAAGTGTAGCTGTTCCGCGGAGGGGGGACTTGAAGATTGAGGAAGAAGTGGCACATTTTCTTTCAATTTCTATACGTTTTTGCCTTGCTTCAAACGTTTGACATACGCTGATATCACTCCTTATTCTTTAGATTCCTTCAAACACTCATTTTGCACTTTCGGCCCATCTCGGTTCGCCTTCTCACAGACAACTTCTAACTCGTTTGTCTTACGTTTATGCAAGGAACCCTCATGAAAATCGAGCCGATAATACGTCAAGAGAGTAGTGGAGCAGCAGACCGGGTATTGGTGATGAGCAGTTGAAGGTTAGTACCTTCATTCTTGTGTCATGTCAGTACCTTCATCATCTTCTTTCTCTAACTCGGGTGTAGGCTTCATTTGTAGCAATCGAGATGTTCGAGCGAGTTTTGTACAAGGACTTGGAGGACGCGAAGCGCAAGAGGAGGCTCCGACGGCGATGCGCAAGAAACTGTACCAAGGTTTGTTCAATGTTGTCTTCTTCTAATTACTCGTTACTCGGTCATGCAGATCGTTATTGTGCCTTGGAAAGGAGTCGGAGTGGAAGCAGGATAGAGGGAGCAGAAGGCGGACGAGGCGGCGCGCGAACGGCGGAAAGGCGAAGGCGAAGGCGTCGTATTAGCAGATTGCTAAAGCAGGCTCCGTTCGTGCTCTCTTGCTTGTCTTCCTTCGACTTACTTGCTTTGTTTGTTGCTAGGCTGATAGCCTGTGTCTAGAGGGAACCAGGGATTCACACAACATTGGGTTGCAATTATCATTTCTCTTTTTATGACAATATTTGTGCGAGAATATGTGAGCAAGAGCGGCGATTTTGAAAATACGGTGCCCGGTAATGAAATAAGGAGTCCCTGTGAGAATATCGAACAGAAACTGGGTGAGATGGTAAAATAATTGGTTATTTACCTGTTGAAGTCCAGTCTGGACACAAGTAAATAACCAGTCTGGAGCACTGGAAACCGAGGTGCGGTCCTTTCATCCCCGCTCCACTCTCTCTGGTAATTTACCAGTCCTCCCTTTTGAATTACCTGGATTTCCACCTGGTATTCTTGCAACTTCACCGGAGTGGACTCTGGTAAAAAACCAGACCTGGTAATCCTTCAAAAAACCAGCCTGGACTTTCCACAGGGCGAAGGGTTTGACAACTTGGCGAGGGACGCGTCGAGCAATCTAACGTGTCATTTTCGTCATCCATCTCTCCGACTTCCCCCAGCCGGCTCGCTGGAACTGTGTGTGAGAAAGGGCTTCCTAATTCTCTAATGTCTTCGTTAGGAGAGGGGGCGAGCGGGATTCTGGAATTGAGGAGGAGGAGGGGAATTACGTGGAAAGCGGGAGCATATGTTGGATGGAGAGGTGATGTCGAGGAAATGGACGATGAGAGGATGAGGATGGATTGAAGAAAGCATCTAGGAGAAAAAGGAGTCGAGATGGAGGTGGCATGGTAGAGAACCAGTGCAGCATTGGTGCTGCTTCTTTCGGAATGAAGAGTACTAGCGAGCGTGATGTGATGAGACTCTGGTTGACGAATGAGGGATGGGGGATCAAACTTGGAAGGTAACACTAATCTGCTTTGCTGTCAGCCTTCCATACTTAACCCTCTTTAGCCGTCACAACGCTGAATCCATGTGATGCGATGGAGCAGGACGCGTTGTTCACTTTGTCAAAGCTCTGCCGGGTTATCCAAAGGGGGACCACAGGCACTATCATCCAAGCAAGGCTGGCTTCCAGCGAACACACACATTGCATCAAAAGTGGTTTGTACACATTTCTTTGCTAAGGCAAGCGGAGATTGACAACGGCTAGACTCAGGTACTCCACAAGCTGACCATCCACAGACAATTCGAAGACGGAACACGCTCCGCTTTCCGCTGCTCTTAAAGCTTCCAGGTCCACTCGCAGATCAAGGTGTATCGACTCACAAGAGCTCCGTGCGCCAACAATCCAGATGGGATTCGCTGCCCTGCTAGGGTTAGAGGACCAACGTCACTATCACTGTGGAACGTTACAATACCCATCATGCCAAAACTTTTTTGTAGGACTGTCATCCTTCTTGCGTGGGATTGTAGCATTCCTGTTCAGGTCCGCATTGCTCCTGTTCTGCTACTTATTAGATGGATTCGGAGACTGACTTTGCATGGAACAGCTTTTGATGGCCGTCTCTCCATTATGTTCCTCCCTCCTACGACTTCTCTATTCACGCCATCAATCCACACATATACCATAAAACAATGTCATGCCAATCGCAATCCCCCTCCGGCATCGTCCATGGCATCACAAAGTTCAGCACAAAGTCAAAGAGTTCTGTCAGGGTTCGAGCCCCTGATATACCTTAAGTACAGACCAAGATGGGTGTAAACACCCATCATTAGCTCTTTTAGTTCAGTTGGTTAGCTGTTGGTCTGTAGCCATCCTGACAAGTTCGTTCTCCTTCGTCTCTCACAAGAATCCCAGGGTATCAGCTGACCGTTCCTTACTCCCAGTCCTCAGAGTGAGAAACATATTTCCATTCGAACGACTAC
>MU271221.1:113897-144775 GCA_021432655.1 Atractiella rhizophila | reverse complement strand
TCTTCCGACACCCAATCAAGCAACTGCCCCCTCCTCCAAGCGAGAGCAAGTACCCCTCCCTTCTTCCTTCTCTCCTCAACTAAGTTTGAAAATTCCGAATAGCCCTCCAACAGTCTCGTCGAATGGTCGATCAGATTCTGGACAGTGAAAAATTTCAATCCTTTCCCATACATCTGTCCGACGGTTTGACCATCCGGGTCAAAATCCGCCGCCCCTTCTCTCGCCAGTTCCGGAATGGGGAACCGAACGGTGATGTCGAGTGAGGAGATATTGAGTTCGAGTGTCTCTGGAATCTTTCCTCCGAGCTCGAGGAAGAGTTGCCAGAGCCAATCCGACCCAATCGAGGGGCATCTAGCTCGAAAGAGGAAGATGTTGGTCCCTTCGTGACGCCAATGAAAGATCCCTCTCTTCTGAGCTTTGCCTGAATTTCTCGAGAACACCTCCGTCGGCTCGAAATAGAGGCAAAAGATCCGATCAGTGAAGCTGTATAATGATAGCCTTGTCTTCCCGGGCTTGATTGGAATAACGTGCTTAAGCCTCTTATGACCCGAAAATGACTCCCTGAGTGGGATCTTATAATCGACCCATAACTCGATCTTTCCCCTCTTCCACACGACTGCAAACTCCTCCCAAGGCTCGGTGTCCTTTTTGATACCCAAGGCTATGGTCTCATTATAACCTGGAGGGAGGGACTGAATCGTCCATTCGACTTTGACGAGCATTCGATCGTGCATAATCATCCTCTGCCTATTCTTCTCAGTCGCCACTCTCCTCCTCTCAACGGGATCAGGTTGCACGAAATCCATCAACTCCTGCTCCGTACTCCTCGCCAACACTTGTTCAGGACTGGCCGGCGGCTGATCTCCACTGACTACAAATTTGGACCACGACGTTCTCTGCTGTCCAGCCCGACTCGAAGAAGCTCCGGTATTACTTCCGCTTCCCGACCTCTCCCTTCCTCTATCCTTCTTCGGAGGCTCGGTGTGCACGAACTGCACGATCTTAAGTTTCTCCTCATTCCGCCCAGCGATGTTCATCTTCCTAAGGGCGCTCCGAGAAGGCAGACTATTCCGAGTCGGCTCAAACTTCTCCCCCTCTGCGATACTCAAAGCCTTCCCATCATCCCCTGTCTCCTGGTGCGGCCGATCAAGCTCCACTTCCGTTTCAGAAGCAGTGGCCGAAGGCTTATCGCTTTTAGTCCTCAACAGCTCGTGTATGCGGTCGGGATACTCGTTCTCCAACAAAGCAGGAGGAGAGGCGAGGCTAAAGTCTCCTGGAGTATAATAGACGGATGGCTCCCCATCCATCGACCTTTCCTTTCCTTTCCCTCTACTCTCCCTCTCCCTCTCCCTCTCACGAGAAGTCGAGCTGCTCCGAAACCGAGAGAGGATCGAATTCGTGCTGGGGAGCCGAGGAGAATGGTAGGATTTGCGGGTCTTGATCGGAGACGAGGTAGACGAAGAGTCGGATAGGAGTGCCATACCGGAGTGATGGGAGAGGTGGGATAGGTGCGTTGTCGCGCCGGTCGAGTTCGAAGCTTGGAGGTTGACTGGTTGGTTCGAGTGAGAATGTGAGTGGGAGGAACCGACGCGAGATGGATGGGTAACATTCAAGGAATACGAGTGTGAGCTGTAAGGTTCTAATGTCAGCAAACGCAACAGTGTAAATCTTATCGACGGTTTCGCTGCTTGTGGTTTCCGCCTCTTTGCACAGCAGTAGCACAACACGGGGTGAAAATTGAAATATATTCTCCCCTCCTAACGCACATACTGACGTAAAGAATCAGTCACAAAATTAATCAATTTGCACCTCCCTCCCCACACAAGGCTTTCCCGATGTCCCAACTACCCCTTGTTTTATTAAGGGCAAGGCAAAACTATCTCTGGGTCCATAACGAGGCGAAAAGGCTGGCGGCTTGAATGTGAATTGGTGTAACGCCCCTATTGTCGTATAGAGCACAAAGGCAACCTTTCGCTGCTAATTATGAGATAGATAGACAACAGAGCAGAAGCACCACAACGCTTCCTTATTTCGCGTCCTCTCTCTTCTGCTCAAAAAGAAGAAACAATCCAAATCCTAAATCTCTCAACAAATCCACTCACCTCAACAATCTCTCTCTCTCCATCTTCTCCACCTCGAACCTCTCCCACTCCCTCTCCCTCCCTCCAATCTCATAACTCACACCCTCCCACATCGCTCTCTTCCTCCTCCTCCCCTGTCCCGCTCCACCCCCACCGCCGAATCCGCCCAAACCCAACGTCCCCCCAAGCCCTCCCGTTCCAACAGCAGGCCCATTAACAGCAGCAGTGAAGCTAGCCCCCATATCTTCCCACTCCTCAAATCCACTAACCTCCCTCCCCGCATGTCCACCACCACCAATGGACGGCACGTCGCTCGTGAACCTATTATGTAAGCCAGGCCGCGAACTTCCCGAGTTTCCCTGCGAGCTTCCCTGAGAGAACCCGCCGCTCAGTGTCGACGCTAGGTTATTATTGGGATTGTTTGACCGCAGACGGACGATGTGAGGACCTATGAAGGTGCGTGCTATGGCGGTGGAGGGACACACGCCGCCGAGGATTTGGCCGGACGGCGAGTGTTGGTGGGAGTGGGTTGGGAAGTGAGAGTGCGAGTGGGCGGTGGAGGTGGAAGGGTCTGGATGGCGTTGGGCGGCGGGATGGAGTCGGTGGTGCGGATCTGAGTGGGAGATGTGGGGATGCGGGCGGGAGTGAGAGGGGGAGGGGGAGGATGGATCGTCGAAGTGGGCGTGTTGGGAGTGGGCGTGCGGCTGGAGCGAAGCTGCGAGCTGGGAGAGGCTCGTTGATCCTCCCCCTACTGTGTGCGAGCGCGGGTGGGAGAGGGAAGGCGTTGCAAGGGACGAGGAAGATAGAGCTTCGGGTTCGGCGGAGAGCGGTTCGTGCGTGATGTTGCCTCGAGTTGCTTGTAGGGACGTGGAGGTGGACGTTGTTGTGTCTTTCGCGTGTTGTAAAAGAGGGAGAGGGAGGGAAGGAGCTGGTGCGTGCTTTGCTGTGACATCTTCGTCTTCTTTTTCCTTCAGCGACGGTGGATGAACACCATTAATGTTGATCAAACCCAAACCGTCCTTGTGTGTCTCCTATCACATCACACCGTCAACATCCATCCTACACAAATAGACCATCCACATAGTCTGAACTAAAATTACAACAAGAATACACACCTGAGACTGTGACGTGCTTGTTTGGCTCTCAGGAGGCACAGGCACATCGAACGACACACTCTCCTCGAGCGGGAGCTCATCGAACATATTCTCCCTCTCCTCCGTCGGCGTCTCCCACACCTCCCTCCCGCTCCGCCCACTGCGTATGCTCCCCCGGGAGATGGCGCTGCTCGTGCTGAACACAGAGCTCTGTTTCGGATGAAAAGGGCGGGGCAGCGGCAGCGTCAGCTTGAGGAGCGACGGCGAAGAGTTCCGCGACGAGGCTGATAGTGGCGTATGGGGACGGTCGGGCGGAGGCATGCTGCTGACCTGGGGAATGAGGCCAGGTCGATGTGGAGATTATATTTAGGGGAACCGTGAAAACGTTGATGAATGGATGTATGCACGTATTTGTCATCGGCGCAGACACCCGACTGTCGGATAATTCACCGAATGTTAATTGAGCCAAGCAATTGTCGCTTACGCAGCAAATGGTTGAGCAAGATTCCGTGAACAAGAAATATCAATATGGCATCATCACTAAACAAGAATATGGAATAAAGGAAAGGTATACAAAGAAAGCAGTTAAGAATTCGATGTCCGTCGACGTTCCTTCAAGAATCCAGCCAAGTCTCGAACAAGCTCGCCAAACGACTCGCACGTCTTGATGGACTGTCCCCCGAGCCATCCCGGCAGCTTAGACTTTACTGCTTTCGAGCTATACCGTTCATCGATCAGGATGATTGATGCCCAATCGTTTGCGTGGCCTGAAAATCATCTTCCATCAGCAGTCAAGTCAAGCGAGATATGCCACGCTTACGAATTGCACGTCCTATTTGTCTTTGTGAATTCATACCTCCTCCATATAAGATGGGAAAAACGCACCTATAGACTGATTTACCGCTTTAAACGCGATATTTTGATCTATATCACACAATCACCTTTCTGCACTGAAGGAAGAAGTTAGACGTACAAAGTTGTCTCCCAGCCTCTTCTCCTCCATTGAGCTCGTTCACATATTTTATCCGTTCGTTCAGCTCAGGAGAGTTCGCGTTGGGATAAGGAATCCCGCACACGACCACCGTCCGCGCGAGGTCGTCAGAGAAGTTGATGCCCTCTGAAAGCTTCGCGCCGACGACCGCAAACATGATTACTCCTTGTTTCTACCAAATTCCATTCCGTCAGAACACTGATGGATCGGATCAGGGTTGCCGAGCAAATACGCACTTGTTTGACACACTCTGCGTAGCCGGCCAAGACCGCGTCGACCTCGTTCCCGTTCTTCGGCTCTTCGAAAACCTGATGTTGGACGTGGACGATTTCAGGTTGCGAGTATCGGATCGCAATGAGGATCGAACTCACCTTCTTCTTACCCTCCAGTCTAGCCCATATCCCGCTCTCCATCCACCTCTTCTTGACTTTCTTCAGGAAGTCATAGCTAGGAAAAAAGACTACAACTCCCTCTTTAACAAGGTTTCCAATATTGATTATCGTCCGTCCCAGTTCGTCCATCTGCAACATCACATATCACCACATCGTATCAGTCACTAATAGTGTTGAGCAGAGAGTGTGAGTGGACAGACGAGATTGCCATCGTTCCTTTTCTCGTATGTAAACGCCATTCTCTCCCCTTTCGGACCCTTTCCGATCGTTCGAACACACAGATGCTGGTTCGGGACGATGTGATCATATGCGAAGACTTGAACATCTTTTCTGGGAAAGATCTGATGGATGACTTCTTCCGTCTACTTAACATTAGTCTACCTTCCACGCGTGGAGAATGTATCAAAAATAAGCTTACGGGATGCATCGTCCCTCCAGCGAGTACAACCGAGCGTGTTTCCTCCACCACATCTCTGAACACGCCGGCAGGATTAAGTAGGAGGTATTTAATCTTCCTCGTCCCTCCTTCTTCACCAATGATGATCCTCCCATCCTTCGAAGGGTTCGATAGCGCTCTCAAGAAAGATTGGAGGGCGAAGAAAGCTCGACTGGCTTCCGTATGGGCTCGCACCCGCTCTTCTCCTCGTTTCCGCTTTTTGCTTTCTATCCCTTCAGCTGCAGCTTCAGAGGACAACAGATCTGCGTAACCTCCGATCTGTGTAGGTGTTATAGCGCTGAGCTTGCTCTGACGGAGGCGACTGAAAGACATACCTTGCGTACAACTTTCGCATCGGTCATCCATTGGTTCAAAGAACCAAGGTCGACATTCTGCAACCTCATCTCTTCCACCGCCTCCGCCACTTTCCAAATCTGTTCTTTCGCATCGCTGGCTTTCTCCTTTGTCATCCACTGCTGCAGTCTCCGAATGACAACCTCCAGAGTCCTGCAGAGTAAGATCTGCCAGTGTTCTCGAGATAAAGAATGACAACAGGGTAGGACTGACTTGATTTTCTCCTCATTGGTCCCCTTCATCCTCCTCCCCCACTTCGCAACGTATGTTGCTGTCGCCGTCCCGATTAGCCCTATCTGGTGCGCGCCCATGGAGACGCTATGCATCTGCAACAAAGTTGGGAGCAAGTTATGTGCCTCGTCGATCACCACGCACGTCCCATCTTTATCCAGGGGGATACCAAGAGAGTCCCTTGCTTCTGCTGACAGTAGCAAGGGATAGGGAAGCAGTACGAGCTGGGCAAAGGGGAGTGCTCTGCGCGCACCGTAGTAAGAACAGAGTTTATGTGCCTGTCCGAGTGCTAAGAGGGACTCAATGTCGTGCGGTGTTGCCTAGTTGGAATTGTCAAGTTGGAAGATTGGGCAAATAGGACGTACAAAAGCTTCGTCGGCGAATGCAAGCAGAGGGTCAGTTGGGTCGTCTATCTTTGGAAGATAAGGACATCGTTTGTTTCCCGCTGGTAAACGTGAAGAAATTTGACATCAATTTCTCCAGCCCAAACCTCAAAGAGCAAGAGCCATACCTATCCCGTTAGTTTAGTGCTGCTTTGTGGCGATGCGGGCAAGATGAGAGTGAAAGACAGACCGCGTTGCATCTCCAAACAGACTTCGTTCACATCCTCCCTATCCCTCACACCCTCATGAACGCAAAGGTGTTTCCTACTCCCCAATGCGAGTACTCTAAGTCCTTGTTCGGGAAAGTGCGTTTTTGACAGCTCTTGAAGCATTTGAGAGAGCTGCGAATGGGTGCGGGAGGCAAGGTAGACCTTCAATTGCTGTTATTCACGGCAATTGGAACGATGCATGAATTGGCATGCCTTAGAAACGAGCAGTCTCCCATTTGGAGCGTAATGTGCCGTCTTGGGGTCGGTGAACCATTTATTCTTTGCGCTAGAATCTGAGAAAAGCTCCGCGTTTTGCCTGCCATCAGTCCATCGTGAGCATATGCATCGTTACAACATACTGAGACATGAAAGGAAGCGAATATACGAACTTTTGAAGCATCTCTCTGACCTTATTACTCAGACCATCACTTCCAATCGCGTCCTCCCTCTTATCTTCGAGGAGCCAATTCTCTTCCGTTCTCTCATTTTCCGCTTCAACACCTCTTTTCCGCTTTTTGACACCCAACATGTTCTCCTTCGCCTTCTTCTTCTCCCTCAATTCCCGCAACCTAGCCTCCAGCTCGTCCTCTTCTCTCTTAATTTCCCTCCTTCTCCGTTCCCTCTCCTGCTCGCGCACCCAAGCAGGCTCATCGCCTCCCGCACCTCCTGTGCCAGAACTTGAGGACATGATCGCGTCCAATTCCGCATGCAGCGAGCGTTGTGAGTGCATGGACAGCCAGGTCAGCGCGCTGGTAAGGAGGGAAAGGCTCTTTCCTGTGCCCGTGGGGCTTTCTACACGCACATATCTTAGTGACGAATTTTGGCACAATGGAAAGAAACGTACCAAAGATCCCTATACGAGAAGACTCGAGCGTGCCGAAAAGAGAGGACATGAGCGACGCTTGGATTTCGTATGGGGTGAATGGGAAGGGAAATTCGGTCGGCGTTGAGAGAGACATGTTGTCCTGATAGCTCAGAAACACCCACGTAGTCGGGGATCGCAACAGGCGTACAGGGACCGGAAGTGAGAAATTGCAGCGAAGCTGGTAGGCTCAACGGACAAGTTCTAAGATTGAGTTAACTGCGGGTTACGAAGAGCGCTCAGTTCCCAGTGGCTTGGAATGCAGCATCATTTCTTTTGTAACATTTTTGTATAGGTATTGGATTTACTGAGAGCTAGCGAGAGAGTAGGTAAACCTGAGCGCGCGGAGCTATATGCAACATCATCATCATTGACCCCCACAAACCAGGTAAGGACAAAACATCTTTAATTAACCTCAACCACTTTCCTCGAAAACTTCATCAACTTCGTCGTAAACCGCGCCTCCTTTCTCCTCTTTCCTCCATCCAAATCCTTCCTTCCACATCCGTGAAACCAAGTGTTTTGATGAAGCAAAAAGGGTAATCAAAACTCAGTTCAACTCCTCGTGCTGCTTATAAACCATAAACCCAAACAACTTCGACTTCGACTTCGACTTCAACCCCAACAACATACCACAACCACATCATAACGGAAGGATGGATCTGAAGACAAACAAAGACTTTGACTTGAAGACCAACAGGCTAAAAATGACAATTCGATAGATAGCTTGACTGAAACGAGACTCGGAGAAGAGAAATCAAACAAATAGAAAGAAAAGGCGACAGATAGGAGTTGTTAAGACATGACAAACACTAAGTGATAGCGGTTATGAGAGGCACATAATAGTTAAGACAATGTTTTGTTTACTTCTTAAAGCGGGTTTGAAGAACAGTAGTAGTGTGGATATGAGAGAGAAGAGATAGAAAGACGAGGTTATTGGAGATTGGGAAGGTTTGTTGGAGGGGGAAACACTCTTTCGAACTTCTGCGAAAGAGAAGAAGGGCATTTAAACGTATGGATAGATGACAAACTTTTTATCTTTTGACCAACGAAGAGACGACATAAGATAATGGTGATAAGTAGGAGGAAACTGGATGCTAATAAGTTTGCTTGAGGTTTCATCGATAATTCAGTTTGATGTGAGTGTTCGTTCGACACACGATATTCGTTGACTTGGTTTTGAAGACCTTACGTGAAGAAAAGAATGCACCGTCGTTCAGTCTTGAAGTCTGAGTTCGCACATGCTCTGCATGATATTGACGTTAGGAAGCGTGTGGGACCTCTTGATGCGCGCCATCTCGATCTGTGCAAGGTGATGATGGAGTTCCAGCTCGTCCGCCTTGGCGTTGGAGCTCCCATCCGTGATCGTTGGTGCGGTGATAGCGATAGATCTGACTCTCCTCTGTTCCGATGAACGAATAATCAGCATGCTATGCAATAGAGAAGCGATAGGAATGGGAGGAGTGACAAACGTCTTTAGGAGGAGTGTGATGGGGGGGTACGTGATGTTTTGCCAAACCTCCTAGGGGAGGGAGAGTAGCGGAGATCGAAGAAGGAGAATGACCGGCGGCAAGGAGAGCTGCCTTCTTGGAGTTGAGTTCGATGAGCGCTCCAATCTCTTTATCGTTTCCTCCAGCGAAGGGAAAGCATCGGAAACAGACCTTCCTCCTCCTCCAGTTAACGAAACCGCACACTCCGCACTGTTTTATCAAAAAGCGAGAATTAGAGTCTGTTCTAGTAGAGTACTACAGAGGAGGAATTGGAAAAGACTTACGTGCCAATCCCCTGGCTGCATGACCATCGGCCCTTGATTCCCTGTGTTGATGATGCTAGGTTGCTTAATCGAGAGCTCCTTCTCAGCCTTGAGGAAAGGATTGATCTGCTCCACGTTGGGAGCTCTTCCACCGTGGTTCGCCGCCAGCGCATTAAGGTCCTTCTCCGAAAGCAGTTCCAGAATTTCCTTCGAATACCTTTCGGCTGTCGCGGCCGTACTCGCGGTTCCCATAGCTGGCATCTCGTGAGCGGGAACCTTGACCGGTGCGTAATTGTTGAAGGTGACCGTGGGTTGAGGAGAGGTAGATGCAGATGAATTGAAAGAAGGAGGTTGAAAGGACGAAGACGGAAAGTAGCTTTCATTCAGAGGCGAGGAGTAGAACGTCGTCCGTCCGCTAGGTTGGGATAAGGCAGAATGGTGAGCCTGAGCTGGCGAATACATCTGAGGAGATGGAACGGGAAGGAGATGTGAGACCGAAGAAGACTGAAGCTGGAATTGAGGCTCTGAGAAACGAGACAAGGAAGAACCAAAGACCATTCCAGACGATTGAGGCATGACAGGGAACGAGTGTCGTTGGTGGATGTGAGGCTGCAATAAAGGTTGAAGATTGTCGATTGAGGCCAAAGGAATCCTCGCTTGGGATCCATGTAAGCCTTCTGCGTGGAGACCATGTCGACCGTAGTCATAAACGTTCGCATCACCGTACTTTCCCATCAGTTCCCTCCTCTGGAATGCCTGTGCGAGCTCGAACTTCCTCTTCTGTCCCTCGGTCATAGATCCAATGACCCCGTAATCGCCGTCGTAAATCTCGTTGCTATTCTTCCTACTCCTCTCGCCGTTACTTTGAGCCCAGACATTGTTACCGAAACTCCTTCCTCCGTTCTCTGTGAGAGCGTTGGACGCATGCTCCCACGTCGATGGCGAGTTTTCCAAATCGACAGCTCGATAATCAGAACCAAATATGGCTGGATGAGGGAGTGTTACACCTCTAACAGGTTTGATGTTGGAGGAGTACGGATTACTGAAAGACGTGATGGAGTTCGGACCAGGGGTCGTTTGCATCGAACTCGAATAGGGATAAGGCGAGAGGAGCGACGTGACCGAAGCCGGAGAGGTAGATTCTGAGGACCCAGACATAGACGCCTTATGCGGCGTGGGAGGCAACGAAAATGAGCGTGATGATGCTGGCGTGTCGAAACAGGAAACTACGTCTGTGCAGCTCGAAGACGGCGTCATGGCGAGAGCTGTTGGATTGCCCATTAAAGCAGATTAGGTGAGCTCTAGCTTCGGAATAAGAGGGAGACAGGAGACAGACCTTCTTCAATGTCTCCCTGCAACAAATCGGATGGGCGACGTTCCGTTCCTTCTTGTTGAAGGTGAAAGATTGGTTGAACTTCTTGACGGAGCTGAGATAGCTTTCTAAGGACCAAATCGAAGGTTTGTTGGTTGTTGGACATCTCCTATATGACAAAGTCAGTAACACATTAAACGAATAAAAAAATACTCACGGCTAACTCTTCCTTCCTTGCTAAGAGGGATCGCGGACGGGAGAGAGGCGAAAAAAGAAAAGAAAAAGGGAAGGGGAGGATGGTGATTGGAAGAAGAGGTTACTAAGGCTTTATAGCAAAGTGATGTGACGAAACCAAGGTTGAGGGAGTTGGTGATGGTGACTGGTCGAGCGATGAACAATAAATCTTTTTCGAACCTTCTTCGCGTCAACCGACGACAAGTGAACTCAAGCCAAAACTCGAAATCCTTTCCGAATTCCAACCTAAAAAAGGCGTTGTGATATAGTAAAGCGAGAAAAACGGCAATTCCAACTCCTGACTCTTCCTTCCTTCCTAATTCCTACTAGATAGTCAAGAATAAGTGCTGCGAGAGCTCCACAAGTTCCTCGAAAGGCGAAAGTGGGAAGGAGGACGAAGTGATCAGGCTCGTTTTATATCTCGTGCTCAAAAGATGTCACGCAGTCTCGTCATGAGAAAAAATGAGTGACTCCAGGCGGGACAATGTGAGTGAGACAGTCCAAGACGGGAAGATGAGCACGCGTGGTTGAGATCGTTGAGACGCGCACCTTTATGAGAATTTCCCACGCCTCACAGCGATTCGACGCGCTATCTAACGTGCAACTTGCGTGCACGCTAAACGTCTCCTTCTTGTCCTCCAATGAGGTGGATTGACTGCTCTCTGCCAGCCAACGGCAGGAGAGTTATGTAAACACCCTCGAAACTCCATCTGAGGCTCAGGTTCATAGAGCTTTTGGGATCTCCCCCAAGAACGCCACCCTGCGCCGCCTTCAGATACAAGTCCAGCAAACAGGAGCCGCGGGCTGAAAAGGTGGAAGAGGCAAAAAGAGGCATTTAAAAGTCACTGAGTTCAGTTCCCTCGAGAGCCCAAGGTGGCAACACCTAGAGATGTAACATTGACGAACAGTCCGATTACTGTAAAGAAGGACGAAATGGACCTCCTATCTTGTCTTGGACAAGCTAGCAGGCAGAAAATATTCTCAAAAGCAAGCAAGCCGTTGGAACTGGCGTTACGAAAGCCACGATCGCCAAACATGCAGCTAACGATGTGACAAGCGACGGTTCATGCAAAGTTCTTATCCCTGCAAACGCCTCCACCTCCTATCGCCACTCATCTGGCTCAGCGGCGACTCACGACCAAGCGCCTCATATTAGCGCATCGAATATTGAACCTGGCGACATTGAATAATAGGAGCTCAATTACCAATTCAAAGCTAATTTTCATTGGTTCGGAAGCAACCTACCCAAACACAGAACTTAACCTTACTGCGTTGAACCAGTAGCCAGGAGCTATAGTTGGAGAAAGCGAGTAGGAATGATTGCATCGAATTACATGGGTGTGCTGCCTTGCGAGAGAGCAGTGAGGAAATGGTGTCGCAGATATTTTGATATTTTGGAGAAATCAGTGAGCCATCTCGCGGTTCTGATGGGAACTGGTCCGTCGTGAATGATGTTCGTGCAACATTTCTGTCCTCTTCATACCAGCCTTCAGAAGAGAAGTAGTTGACAAGGTTGAGGACTGAGCTTACTATGAATCTCGCAAGGGTCGTTTCTGCAGTGATACACTGACTTTGAAACGTAGCCCCATTTCCAGTGCGAAGTGGGAAACTTTCTCAGCCAGAGATGGCATGTATCCCCACTTTGTAAGCACATAGCCTCCGTCATGAGATATGGCGACAAGAAGGAGCGTTTTACCAGCCTCATTTAGCTTTTAGACCCTGGTATTGGTTCACTTGGCATAACAGGTGTGGCTACCAGGAAGTCGTTCACATCTCTTGCACGACGAAATGGCATTGCATTGTTCCCCCCATTTTCTGATTCCTGAAAGAGGTGCTATCCTTTGACAAAACCAAAACGAAGGCTATTCACCTAAGCGATCCATTGTCACTGCGGGAAGTGTACGCCACAGCGAAATGTTAAAGGAAGGACAATATGGACATTTCGTTTTGCCCCCACTTTGTCTTTTCTTCAAGTCACTCCGTGAAGTTCTTGAACAGTTGACAGACCGTCACACATGAGCCGATAATGGAGAGATTGCTGAAACCTCCTCTTTACGAAAACATCTCTTCGTGGATGTGTTCCAATACGAGGGGAATGTGTTAGGGGTCCTTTGGAACGATTCTTTCGACAGAACTAAACTGTAGCGATGGTTCGTATGATAAAATCACATTAAAGTGGCAGAGCTTCACTTGCTCGCAGACGACAGAGGCACTATCAGACATCAAGAGAGCCAACTAGGAAGTGTGATTGAGAGACTTCTTTGCCGTTGTTCAATCCCAAATTCCCAACCTTCGACAAAGCAGATTCACGACCGATTGGCTAAAGGGGGCACGAAGGAAATCGACCCCTTTCCGTTGACAAAACTGTGCTTGGTTCTGAGCAACCTTTGTCCCAAAGTCCACTGGAATGAGCATTGCCTTGAGGACCTCGAAAGGGCATTCCAATCCACTTTGCACATAATTAAAGAGCAACAGATCACTTGAGAAAAGGATGACATTCTTGCTTTGATGGCCAATAATCTTTTCCAACGCGTAAAGTGTTTCTTTTTCTAATGTTTTCCGCCCTATGCCTGATAGATGAAGGATCGGGAACTGCATCAGTGCACTGAGTAACTCGGAACAATTCCGGACGGGTCTACCTCCAAATTCGACGCCGAGTGAAATAGGTGGCCGTCTGTTTGTCAAGTTTTTCACAAGGTCATTTATTATGCTGAGATCATCAATCAAGCTGCTAGGAACCATGAGGAATTTGAAGTTTTCTTGAAAGAAGCAAGGTTCAAGGCAGGCCAAATGGCTTTTTTCAACCACCTCTTCTGCAAAACGAGCACCCATAGATAGGTTTTGGAGCTCAGCTGGAAGACTGAACAATAGGAGTTCGTCATCACGAAAGATCCTCTCGTGAATAATGCAGGTTTCCAGGTTTGGAAGTCTACCATAGAGCTTTGAATCTTTTATTGCTATCCCAGAAATCTGAAGCTCTTGTAGATGCGAATTGTTCGCCAAATTGGAGAAAAAGTACCCGGCGTCTAGCCCAAGTTCTAGAACTCCCTGGTCCTCCTCGAAAAGCACACTCGCGACATCCAGTGCCTTGAGACGAGGAGGAAGGCAGAGGGAGATATTCCTTCGCTGAAAATCGGCTTGCAGGTTGAAGACCTCAAGATTGTAGCACTTCATAAGAAAGTTGTCGATGAGATCGAAATTTTGCTTTCGAACTCGTAGTATAGTGACCTTTCGAAGGGTGGAGGCAGAAGGCACGAATGCGTCGAATATCGCCTTGTGGTAACTCCACAACTGCAGATTGAGGGACTCTAATTTCTCCAACTTTACCTCTGAGAGTGTTCTCGTCCAATTCGACAGTGATCCTAGAGTGAGATTTCGAAGCTCATGACAATCTTGAAGGGTAGGGAAGAAATTGTCTGGTTGGGCTTCAAAAAGCTTGACTCCAAGAGTCCTGAGATTTGGAAGAGGCGGGATGGCATATGTGAGTGTTCCTTCTACTTTGGTATCCAAAGTAAGAGTCTGAATATTTGAAAGCATCATGAGCAGTTTGCAAGCCAAATCTGAACCATCCGCCTCAATGCATTTGACTAGAGATCTTTTCTCGGGATACGAGCCCAACAACTGTAGAAGGTTCTCGCCATTTTGCAGATCCAGGCGTTCAGGGATGGAGATTGCTGAGAGCAGCAGTTTGGAGACCTGTGCTGACCACCTCTTGTTGACTCGAGCGAGAGAAGCGAAGTGACTCTGGTTGTCAATTGGTGGGAGGTTGTGAGACAGTATCTGGTGAAGAATTTCGGGTGGGATCTTCGCTTCGAAAAAAAAAGGGCTCTCTGCTGCAATGGCGCCAGAATTCGAGGACATGGTCGACTCTGCTCGCGAATGGAATATTAGCGAGTAATGACAGTCAGTTGGCAGAGAGACCAACGAAAACCAGTGGGGGATTATTGTTCGAGATGGTGAATGTTGAGAATCGGATTGGTTACAGTTTGAATCGCACGGTAGCCTTTATATCCTCCGTGTGGTAAAAAATATCAGCATCTGCGACCTAGTGTTGTGGAGGGACGGACTCCAGGAAGTTTTCCGGCAAGCTGGCCGTTGGCTTTGGGTGGTCGTGACCCAATTTCAACCAGAAACCTCCAGATGGGGGCATGTGATACAAATAATATTCTACAGTAGCGTTATCGCTACCCCAAATAGCACTGAAAAATTCAGACACAAGTAGGAACCTGTCCTTGTCTATTCGCAGCAAAACTTAATCTTGGACTAGGCTTAGGTTTGGTTAAACATACCAACGAAAGGACAAACTTCCTATAGTTCACCATGGCCCCTCGCCTTACACGGCGCTCGCTCACGCTAGGGACACTCGCCTTGATATTCCTCTACCTTCTTTTTTCATACGACACCTCCCACTTTGGGCCATTGACACGCTACAGATATAGTGTGGAGGGATACACCCCAAGGACATTTAGAAAGAGAATTGTGGCCATTGGGGGTCTGTATCTCCGTCCATTGTCACTTATTCTACCTGTTAGACAGCTTGATTACATCATAATTGACATTGTGGTTTCGCAGATATCCATGGAGATCTTCCTCATCTGACGAGGATTCTGCGACTGGCGAGCGTCGCTGACCATCGGCTGAAGTGGAGTGGGAAGAAGACAATCTTAGTTCGTGGGTATTTTCCCTTTCGATATGAGTCGCCGGTCCGCAAGCGGCCTCTAAACATCTAATACTTCGTGTCATCTGTCTTGTTGCTGATGCATTGGTTATTGGCTTACAGAGACGGGAGACATTGTGGATCGAGGTAGAGATACCATTGCAATCTATAAGCTTATGGAGAGCTTGCGGGAGGGAGCGGCGAAGGCAAAAGGCCAGGTCGTGTCCTTGCTAGGAAACCGTTTGTCTTCTGTCTTCCTTTGGTCTCATAATGCTTACGATGCTTGTACTTCTGCTTGAAGATGAATACATGAATGCTCTCGGAGATTGGCGCTACGTTACCCCAGAGGATGTAGCGACGTTTGGGTCAGCTCGTGCAAGACGCCAAGCCATGACCTCTGGTTCGTTGCTCCCTTCTTCCTCCCATGTGTTGCGCCACACTCTGATAAATTGAATATAGAAGGATGGATCGGACAATCCTGGCTTAAAAACTACAGCACTACAGCTCGTCTACCCTACGCACTGACATTTCCTTCAATTTCTCCTCCACCTCAAACCTTAGACGCCTTCCCACCTCCCGATCCTTACACCCCGCTCCCAGATTTCCCACCCTACTCACACCCTAATCTCTCCCTGTTTTCCACCGCTGCCGCCTCCTTCGTCCACGGTGGCCTATCTCCTGCTTATCTCACCACTCTTCCTGCTCCGCACCTCAAATCGTTGAACGAAATCGGACACTCGTTATTGGAGAAGGCGGTGAGACCTGTACCTTGGACGAGCACCAACAGTGCCCTGCCGGGCGATGCAACTACCGAGGAGAGGGAGTTTTATAGTAGTGAGGGACCAGTGAGGGACCAGTGTGGTGGAGGGGGTTTGCGACGGAGAATGATGAGCGGTTGGTCTGTGAGTGGGGAAGGAGGACGAGGGAGTTGCTAGGTGTGAGGAGGCTGGTGATGGGTCATACACCATTGTTGGTCTCATCATTCTCTAAAGCTGGGCCGACTAACAGGGATGGAATAGCTTGGAGGGCATAAAGACGCGCTGTAACAGCACTATAATCCTAATCGACACAGGTCTCTCCACGTGTGTCCGCCATTTTGCATTTCTCTCCTCTCTTTCCCACACCTCGAGACTAACCCATCCTCTTGTTTATTTTCAACAGCTACTACTCTGGTTCCCTCTCCGCTCTTGAAATCCTCTACTCCCTCGTACCCCAACCTCTCCTCGCCGATGCACGACCGGACAAGCAAGGTCGATATCTGCGGAACTGGATGGAGCGAGAGGTCATCTCAGCACTGTATGAGAACCGGAAGGTAGTCTTAATGAAAGAGGAGAGGTTTCTGCAGATCTTGGATCCGCCTCTTATCTGGAAAGGCAGCTTAGTTACAGAGGAGGAAGCCGGCAATTAGATTGTTTGCCAACAGACGGTGTAGAGCTCTCTATGCCATTGGTGATCTCTGTGTCTTATGCCTGCTCCTTTGTATCGTAACCTGCACGAAGTGAGTAGGAGCATCAACGATCTTTCCGCATCGGCCAGGAGGGAAGTTTAACTGCAGCCAAAATACATCTCTTGCGAATCCGAACTATCGCTTAGCACTGAATCCAAACCGCTCTTTAGCATTCTCAACGTTCGCTTCCTGATTCCCGTCGAAAATCAATGAAACTGGTTTTTGTCATCAGAGTGGGAGACAAATACCTGACTCCAACTCTTCTTGAACCCTGGATGTTCTACCAGGTTCTTCAGATACTCCTGGAAGACCTTATACTTCTCCTCCGATTCGATCCGCTTGAAAACGTCATGCATTGGTTGAACACCGAACTCGCCAAAGTAAAAACCGCGCGCTATGAACGGTGCAACCATGATATCACTTTGGACCGGAAAAATGTCAACTCGCGAGCGAAATATGAGAAAGAGGACGTGCCAGTATCCAAGCTCGTCTCCGGAGAAAAACTTCCCAGGTCTTTCGGCGATATAGCCCTGAAGCTCCTCTATACCTTGAAGGAAGTTATCTACCGAGGAATCTTTCCCGAACCCAAGCATGGGGAGCTTCAGAACGTCGTCGAATCTAGAAATCACCGTTTGTTGGGATTACGGGAAAAGATGGAAGAATTACCTCTGAGCATAGTATCGCATCTGTGCTCTCTCCAGGGGATCTGACGGGAGAAGGGGGCGAGATTCTTTGAATAAGGAATCAATAAGTTCGACCTATATGCATTCATCCGTCAAGTGTGCACAAATTGAGAGCTTCAAGGTCAGGAGGTGCAGGAAGAAGAGACACACAATCACTCCACTTTCCGGAACCTTTCTGGCTTCATCTCTCTCTCCGAATTGAATCACGGGTACCTGAATTTGCTTCAGCGCACCTCATACTTCAAAAAAAGACATAAAGGACGCACCAGGCCATTGGGGTTAATCTTCTCTTTGTACCAAGAAGGTTTGTTGAATAAATCGATCTCAACAGCTTCCCACTTTGCGCCAACCTCTCCCAGCGCGAGTCTCGCTCGATGAGCCCTGCTGTCAATTTTAACTTGCAGCTCCAATGGGCGATATCAAGCGCACGAAGGACAGAGAACATTAGTGTAGAGTGTGATATTTTGATCAACCAGATTCGAGGGCATCTTCCACTATCGAGTTTGCTCCGTTGAGGCGACGCCTAACGAGAGAGCGACGTGTTTATATGGTCTAAACCAAGTGAACTTACCATCCTCTACAAAGCGCGGACATAACCAGGGAAGTCACTTCTGCCGCGTTGGTTGAAGGAACGGGTCGAGAACAACCATGACATATAGAATATGATGGACATGAAAGACATGTTCCTAATCGCATAGGATGTACGTCGACACGAGTGGGTTGGGTTGGATTACAGAGCAGGAGGTATTACAAGCAAGCAAAACACCGACTAATTGATATTCGACAGCCAGACCACAAACTTCAACTCTACATCTGACTTCAAATGCGAAGACGCGTTTGGAATGCAACAGCAGCCGCACCAGCGGACGGACTCGAATAGAGGCAGGAGGATTAGGTGGCTGAGCTATAAAGCGGCATATTTTATTTTAGGTCCAGGATAATCTGGTTCACAAATGGAATGAGACAAGACCGAGAAAGAGGCAAGAGAAACGAACGGAAACGATGTCAGGACTCAAAGGAGCATGCTGCGGTATGGCGTTGCGCTTCCAAATCCGTGACCTCTCATCGGTTCGATAGAGTACGTGTACTCTTCCTCATCAATGATGGGATAGCGGATAGCTTGAACCACTGATTTATGAGCCTGTGAAGAATTGGATGATTCAAACAAACAGACCTTTGTCGTCCGTTTGAAATTTGTAACTGAAAGAACCAAAGAGTACTTGGAAGATAGACCGCATTCTGGTTTGGGTTTTGTTTTATTTTATGAGAGACGATTGGAGATAAAGTCAACGACTGTGATATGTTTTGCGCGAGTACAAAAGACGATGGCCTGGGGAAGTACCCAACGCGAAGCCCTCTTTTATCTTGCTCGGCAGATATCAACAACTACAGCATTGACGAGCTTGCCGAGAATAATTGTTCTGGCTCCGGTGGTAAGAACAACATAATTCACTCGTATCCGATGCAATGCAATGAAAGAGGAAGGCGAAGTCAAGCGAAAAAATACAAAGAAGGACGTTGATCCCGATAACCGCACCGTCGTCCGATGTGCGCACGACATGGTCCTATTCTCTCTGTGGAGAAACGAGGAGGAGCAATCGGCCACGGTAAGGTGTCCCCACTTCTCCACAGCGCCTCTCGATGCTTTGTTCTCGGCATTAGGAACCCCTCTGAGGAGTCGATTGGAGCTGGGAAGCAGTTCGCACAGCTTCCTTCAGCGCTTCATTTTGCACTCGGAGCAAGAAGTAGACATGTCTCGTTTGCGGCTTGCGGTTGAAGCCATGCTCCCGAAGTAAGTACCCGCGAGGGAAGAGCCAGCGACGAACTCCCGAGAAGGGAGGTGTTGGCCAAAACGTGAAGCAGAGCAACTCCCTGGTGAGCTGACTCTCACAAAACAGCAACTCCAGCAATCTCACAAGTCCAAATTTCTGCCAAAGTAGCCCAATACAGGTAACAGGACTCGGTCACGGTTAACTTGCTGACACGCAGTTCCCCCATTGTTGCGAAAATGGCAGGTGGGACGACGAAGGCAAAACTGTGAGGAAAGTCCTCTTTCGACAGGAGCAGGAAATGAGGGAATGGACAGACTGAAAATCACTCCAATTAGTCTGTACGTATGAATCCAAGGTAATACAGAATACCGGTGGAGGTGAAATCGCAAAGCAAAGAGGACAGTCAGGCAGGCATATGAGCTATTGAGTCTTATGCTTATCTCTCACATCCAACGCGCTCATGTCTGCAGGTAGAAGAGTTACCTGTCTCGGCAAAGTAAAAGGCAACGAACACTTGCTCACCGATAATTAACGGCTTGAGATACTTTTCTGGTCTGGAAATCTCGAAAGGTTGACGGCCAACCCATAATGCTCCGCGGCTCAGCGAACTGTTGAACAAGTCAGAAGTGGACTTACGTAGAGGAGAACTATCTCCCTGAGGAAGGTTGAGCTCTGCCGGTGAGGGCATCATCCAGTCCAGTTATACCGACTGATTCACCAGGACCCGCAGGTTAAAAGAGAAGTACAACGATGGGGTGGGTTCTACTCCCCATGCAATACAATAATCACTCTAAACAAGTTTCAAGCAACAGTTTTATCCCTTTCGATCAAGCATCTGAACCAGAAACTGCAGGTTTATCCCGCAAGGAAGAATGTAACAGGTGGGCATGTATCCATGTTGTTCAACCAATCTGTTTCACTTATGATGCATGAATGAGCGAGTCGGCCCGAGCAGACCTCACAACTCACGACGATTCTTTCCGCCATACGACATCCCTTCATTACTTTGACGTTACTCAACGGAAGCACTGACCATAGTCACATTATGGATGCAATGACACACCTCCCAGCTTCTCTCCCCACTGATATCTTTTTCTCACCCTACTTCATCCTCCAAACACATGAGAAAAACCAAAAGCTTTGCATGATCTTGGTTAACTTCGACCGTTCGAGACCCTATTTTGTCCTCTTTGTCACTCACTGTACCTGCGACGGTACTTCCCTCCACTCCCATATCCAACGCCCGAATTGAGCCTCTTCACAGGACTCGAGAACAGTCACTGCTGCTCCTGTGCAGTCAAGTTGAGTGCCGTTGATCGCGTGGAAACTGCATTGCCTCCCTCCTCTTTCGATCACGCAGTTTCATTTTCACATCGGTCTTTTCAGGTCGCACAAAAAAGCATGGGTCTGAGTTGATAAGCCTCTCCTCTTTTTCAACGTCAGAATCTAGCCGTATTGTCGCTTGGGGTGTATCTTCCTTCCTTTGGAAACGAACGAATTCTTGGGTGCTGGGTTACATACCATAGCTGGCTCTCTTTCCTTTGTCGGGCTAGGCTGGCCTTAGCTTTCCTCTGTTCAACGCGGCGCGCATTCACAACATCATGAAGTCCTTCTTTTCGTCGTCCTCCTCCTTCGTCGAAGCTGCGAAACGCCGTCTCCCCTCGCCGTTGCGAGCCTTCATCATCCTCTCCCTCCTCCACTTCATCATCCAGCTCTCCCTCCAATCCGCCGCCTTTGCGCTCTCCACGAATGCCATTCCCGTTCTCCGAATAATCGAGGAGGCGCCACTGGGAACGAATCCTAACGTCGTGCAGATTACGAGCGAAGGCAAGGACAGCGGGCTCCGATTGCTCAATTCCTCTCTAGCAGGATTAGCGAAGAGGGACAGGGAGGCAGAGGATGCGATACGCCAGCAGCTGTTTGGAGGGAACCTCAATGATACTTACGCTGTCTTCCAATTCGATGGTAACGATGAACCCCTCGTCGTTACTCGCCAATGCTCAATTGCCCTCGTCGAGCCTTTGCGGACGATGAGGAGGTTGCAGAGACAGATTTTCACTTTCCTCTTCTACCAGTTATGGATCACTGGCACTTGCTTAGTTACTGTCCGTTTGATCCCTTTGTTCCTTTCCTCATCTCCCCGTTTGCGCTTCGTTTTGCTGAGTTGTTCATGGTGGAATAGGTCCTCTATGCCTCTGTTCCCCACCTCATTTCTGTCCTCATCCTTCACACCCTCAGCCTCGCTTACTCCCTCTTCCAAGCTGCACAAATGGCCTACTTTCACCGTGAATTCCACCACGAAGTCTTAACCATAGCTTGTGAGCAGATGTGGTTTAAGCCGTGCGTCCTTGGTGTCCATCCACCATCTACCTCATTGATTGATCAATGACTAACACAGATCATACCTCCGCGAACTATACGCTCTCTCCCAAGCCATCTCCGTTACCCAAGCCCTCTTCACCATCCTCTTCTGCCTCGTCGCCTGGAAACTCTACCCCGTCCTGGACTGGAACACCTGGCACAAAATCGGGGGCGACCGTCGCCAGAGCGCGCTCAACAAAGCCGTCTTATCACTCAAAGTCAACCTCCAACTCTCCATGTTCTTCGTCCTTACCACCCTCGGCATCTACCTTTCCTTCCTCTTCGGTCAAAACAGTCTCATCCCCCGAGCAGACAACGAACTCTTCGCTACTGATAAATCTGTCAGAACGATTTGGCCAATTGTACTCACGGTCGCCGCCGCCTTCTTTATGCCTTGGCTGGCACTTGGGTTTTGGGTGGTGGGAGGACCGAAGAATAAGTTGAGCGAGAATGGAAGGAAGGTGATGAGATGGACAGGAGTTGAAAGCGTCAGAGAATGGATGAGGAGCAAGAAACGTGTGAAAGGGTGGACCTTGGGAGAGGGTGAGAAAGCAGAATGGAAATGGTTTAATCTCGAACAGAAGTCCGGAGGATGGAAAGTGTCCAGGAAGGCGGGCATGGCGGTTTTTTTGTTTTTTGGTGTGCTTTATATGTAAGTCTTCCCTGGCTATCCCCCATCGCTGTCTTCTTCTCGTATTCCTGAACTCCCGTCCTAACTGAACTGGATAGTGTGACTCTTGCCATCCTGACGTCAGTACAGATGTTCCCCCAAGACACATGGGGCTTTCTCCTGTGCGTACCTCTCTTAGTCGATCGTCGCAAATTGATTGATGAATACCAAACAATAAGTTTTCTTGACGGATGTTCCCTCCTCGTCACCCTCGCGACTCTGGGTTCAGCGATAGCTTGTATCGTGCTCTCAAACAAAGAGTTCTGGGACCGTACGTTTCCTCTCGTCCCATCTGTCGTCGCCTGAAGACAATTACTGATTGCTGTTTCGTGCTTTGCGTGTGAATTAGATGGGATGGGAAGTGAGACCTCGGATGATCGCAGTCTCGAGGATGGAGTGTGGGTTGGGAGGGGCGCCAGTGGTAGCTCCTGGGGAGAGGAGAAGATGGAAAAGGTCGTGATTGACTGATGAATCGATGTTTATACCTTCCGGCTTTACATTGTGGATTCTCGTTTATACCCATTATTACTACTGTTGCATGTGAACACACTGCTTCCACAACGTATCTACCGTGAGCTAGCAGCAGAGGAGAATATGTGCAGATTTCATTGATGCGATAGGAGAGGAAGTTCGGGTAAGTATTATTTTATAGCCCGAGCGTTATAAATCTTCCAACAGTGATCTTGAAAGAACACTTCAAGACCCATCATGTTCCATAAACTTCAAGATCAAAGTTCGATTTCAATGGATTCATTGTTTACATAGCAGAAAGTTATGGACCCCAGAGTGTTTATAACAAGGGCTTCCGTCGACCGGGGACTGACCGCTCAGTCGTCGAGAGTCCACTCGTCCCAAGTCCTCCAACAAAGATACAGGAAAGACCCTCCTCTCTTGTCATTGATATCTCCCGTATAATCCTTGAAATGAGGAGGACAACTAGCCGCTTTATCGCTTCTCAAGAACGAGAGTCCAGTGATTGGTGGTTTTCCTTCTTCACGAACGGTCTCGAGGTACCGATAGTTATATCTGCTCCAAGGTGAGCAACGGGATATGGAACGCGAATATCGTACCCTCCACTCCCCCTTCCCTGTCCGACATTTTCTCCCCAGCCGCTGATTTCCGCTTTGAGGATGTGGAGCTTGATGCCGGTTATGGCTTGCGATCGATCTGTCGTCAAAATCGGATGAACCCATACGAAGCTATCAAGCGTGTGAGAGTGATCGAAGTGATAGAACGGAGCAGAATACGAACCTGCCTCCGAAACCATCATTGATGTCAGCGCTTTGTCCACTCAGTTCGGTGACCGTATGAGTAACGTTAGGATTCGTATGCTTTTCATCAGGAGTGAGGACGATCTATGACTAATTGAGCTATGGCAGAACTAGTCAGGTTGTGAACAGACGCTGATACCCGCTACCCATACGGTTGGCTTTCGAGAGAATGTGTGAGTGTACCCAATATTCCAAACAAGGAAAGGTGCTTGATTTTTCGCCGTTCCGTAAAGCACGTTCAAATCGTACATACCATCAATCCCTGCTTGCTTCGTAATCCTGAACAGTCCGAAATGTTGATCGAAAGCACAACCGGGGCGGAATTCGGGGCACTTCTTCTTCGGAGCATCGCGAGGGAAGGTGTTCATCTGATTAGGGAATTCAAGCCAACGGGGGCACGGACCCTGATCGTGATTGTGCCCGACTAGAAAGGCAATCACATTGTAAGGAAGGAGAACTTCCATGAGATGATTCGTCTCGTGAACTGTAGCTTCTTCATCGACCCACTGATCTTGCGTCTCGGATGGAAGGTCGTGTTGGACAATTATGACTGGTCGAGAATAGCCTTTGATCGCAAGCGTCCTCTTCAGCCATTCCAATCCATCGTTTCTCCCATGTCGCGGGTCACCACCGAAGACATGGAGCTGTAGATTGTTCAGACCAAAATAACAACAGGGAAAGAAATACCGACTTGATAGACGTCAACTGTTCAAACTTTCAGGTGAATGTGGAGTTAGGGAAAGGATAAGACTCGCCTGGCCCTAAATTCACAACGTAGTTCATTGAATACTTTTGCCATTCGTATGATCCCTCCAGAGGGCAATCCATCTGAAGGTGCCGTCCCGTCTCGTCCCATCCGCCCTTGTACAGTGCAGGGATCTTGAAGGGTGCTTTTGGAGAGCTAGAGGGTACTGAGTTCTGTGGCTGAATACAAGATTAGACGTACCCATGCATCTGATTGATAAAATTCCACATCTGATACCTGTATTACCATGTCGTACCACGTTTAGCGCGTCATATAGGAAATGTGAAAGGTTTATCCTCACCTGAAATGGTTATTTGGTGTGGAATACGCGCCGTTTGAGAATCTCCAACCAGGTGGTCCTTCCCCAGCTGCGCCTTCCAGGTCTGTAACGATTGCTGGTTAGTCTGACAAATTAGGTGAGCTGAAACGGGGTGACGTACCATGATTCCCCAACCCAAAGTAGATTGGACCTGTGTCTATCAACTTCTCGACCTGCTTGTCACTGCCGGTTTTGCCTGCTCCAGGGCAGTAAAGTGCTCTGAGTCTTCTCAACTATCGAACATTTGAGTGCATCAGTACCTCCCCTGCACGACGATAAATTCTGAAGAATGAGGAGCAACGTACAAACTCGCCCCCGACATACGTCGCAGGACCTTTCGTCAAATCCGCTTGTTCTCCCCTATTCAAGTTCCCTCCGAACTGAGTCAGGTCTCCGGCGATGAAAGTTGCAGCGATGGGAGCAATAGGCTGTCCGGCACAGTTGATCCCTTTAATGGAAGGGTACACGGCATTATTCTGTTTGAAGTTATTGAGCGCAACATTGAGGTTACCGCACGTCTCGTATCGCTCAGGCTCGGGAGCCTTGTTAATCTGCGGATCAGCAAGGAGGATAAAAGTCGTAGCCATAGTCGCAGGATCACCTTTAGGTCTTTAAAATAAAACCAGGAGCATAAGCAGTAGACAAACAACATCCATTTTATAACTTGGACTCGGATGGTAGGTTGAGATCACCACGGTATGGAAAAGCGCTCGAAAATCAAAGGTAAGCTTTTGCTTGGTTAAGTGAGGGCGCGGAGAGTCCAGCTTCTTCTCATCCGCGATTTGCAGAGCGGGATTGAGCAGTCGCGACACTCGAAAATCAACTAAGTGTCACCAGGAGCCCGCATTTGCAATGATGCCAAGAGTTTACATATTCTCTACAGGATTTTCAGTGCCATAATCATTCCCTGCTTTGAATGTTTGCCAAATGTGCCCACTATCTCAGCAGATTTCCAGCTGGAGTTGCAAGGGCGATAATCACCTCCCCACAGTGGGCAGGGACTTGGCAAGCCTATCAAACCATCTTCGAATGCTAAATCATGAGCCGATTTCCCTCCTGCTTCATCAAGCTCAGCAAACTGCTTCCCTTGGCCCTTCCTTCCTACGATCTACACAAACGCCTTTTATCCCTCTCCCAACTTGAAGATTCAACAGCAAACTAGGGTCTAGATAAATCCATGGGCAATTCATGACACCGAGTCATATCTACCTCGTGCTCTTCTTCAGTTCGGAATTATTCTGGCCGCATGCTTAAAAATCCAAGCCTTATAAACCACACATTCAGTTGTAGACATATTTATATAATTTATGCCCTTTTCATGCATTTGGCAGAGAAGAGTAGGGTCATGAGTTATTTCATACCTCGCATAATGTTCGCTGTACGAATTACGAATAGGAATGTCAATGTTTAGTCTATTCGTTGCTCGTAGTCATTTAGACCATGATCCTTTGAGTTCACTAGAAGCGACTTATAGGCAGTTTCGTTTCGTTAGGAATATTAGATCTGAAGAAAGCGATAATCGGACTGCTACTTCAGCCATGCTCTGAGAAGAACAAGGGGAAAAGAAGCCTGTTCCATGGCTAGCCATGTCCATTCATCCTATTCGCCACCTGAGTGTAAATTCAACGTTAGGGAACCGTGAATAAATGAGCTCGATATCCAGCTCAATATCGAGATGGTGGTGGTACCAAAACGAGACTAACGGAGGAATATACCCTCACATTTCCAAGCTCCTCTCTTGAGGAACTCCTTTCCTCGTCCGCTCTACTCAACCTACTGTAAAGCAGAGTTCCCCTGACGGTCCGAATAACTGGACCGTTGTGGTATGAAGGGATGACGCAACGACTGCTGGAGCTTCCCTAGGGTTTTATCGGTATCGATACCAGAAAGTGTACGCAAGCTCCGTGCTCCACTCTTCCGCTGTGAAATCCACCCCTCTTTGTTCACACCACTTCCTCTGGCACTCGCCCGACTCTTCTTTCTTCTCATTGATAATCAGAGCCTTCAATCTCTTTAGACTTCTTCCCTTCCCCGTCACATCCCTCTCCTCTTCCAACAAGCGAGAGAACAGTATCTTGCCACGAAAATGGAACACCTCAACCGCGCACTCGTCCGCGCGCAGAAGCTGCGTCAAAATATCACTGACCCCTCTGTGCGATTGAATTAGGGTGTCAGAAATGTTCCCGATCCTTAGAATACGGAAACGGAGGAAAGCAGGGAGGAGGTGGACTGTATTGTGAGCTGCGGCAGAACTCTCGAAAAAGACCGAGAGGATCACAGGGGTTCCTTTTCGTTCGGAGAGTTGGTGCATGAGAGCGAGGGAGGCAGCGCCAGTGGCTTCATGGTAGCCCTGCACAGATATAGATAACGAGGTGATGTTTCTCATCCCATTGATACCGTCCTCGAGCCATCGTCGGAAGGTAGGTTGGAAGACGTTTCGTGACACTTGGTCCTCCCATCCGAACCCACTTCGGAAGCCTGTCCCATCTGGACTGGGAACCGGCACTGTACATCTCCTCAGCTGGATGTCATTGAGATTTGGAAAGACCCCATAGAGAAAAGGATTCCACACTGGCACCTGTGTGAGGGATAGAGATGTGAGAGATGGATGTGACTTGAGGTTCGTGAAGAAAAGGGATATGTCTAGATCCCTGCGGCGTTCGACGAGGGAAGGGGCAACTGCGAGATCTGCTACCTCGAGGAAATGAAGATGGGGCGGGAGTGGTATGAGGAAACCGGTGTGAATGTAAAAGTCACTTCTGAGGCTGAGTTTCGATAGGTGGATACACTGTGATACGAAATGCGAGACCACCTCGAATTCGGCAGGAGAGAAGCCGTGCAATTGGACAGTTTGCAGAATGCGGACGCTGGCGAGAAATCTTTCAAGTGTACTTGTGGACGGGACGTTGACTGTAAGGTGGCGTATGGTATCGAAATCCTGGGAGAGCAAGGCTGATGGCGACGGTAATCGACAATCTTGAAGTTGAAGCGTGAACGTCTTTAACAAACGAGATTCCCCGATCTTTGGGAATAGACAGTCGAAAGGCACCGCCATCGAGGTCGCACGGAAAACAAGATATTTAAGCCTCCGTAGGGGAGGAATCATGATCAGGTTCTTGTCATGTGCGACGTCTCTAGTATAAGCGATAAGCTCCTCAAGATTAGGGACGCAGAGTAAAAGCTGTGCGGCCAAATAAACCTCGGTGCAGTCAATAATGAGTGTCTTCACGATATTTCCCTTCTGAGGATTAGAAACGAGTAGGTCCAGAAGCTTGAGGCCGTTTTCTTCGAGATCTTGAAACAGCGTCTTCACAGGAGAGGAGGCAATGTGACCGGGAATAGAGAGAACCGAGAGAAGGAGTTCTGATGCGATTAAGGACCACCGATAGTTGACAAGTGCAAAAAGGTAGAAGTTACTTTGTTGACTCGAAGGTGGAAGTGCATGAGCAAGGATGAGACGGAGAAGCTCAACAGGGACCCTTTCCTCGAATCTGAAAGGCAGCATTTCAAGCTGCGATAGCGCAATCAACGTCGCATTTGAGCTCTTAGGTAGAGGTACTTACAGAGTCGTCCATGATTGTCGCAATTTGCGAAAAGAAGTTCAATGCAACCTTTGTCAACTCGCAGTAGAGCTAATCAGTAAATCTTTGTAATAACACAGTAGTATTACGAACCTTGATTTCTCCCTCTGAATCGCTTTGCTTTGCGCAATCATAGAACAAGAGATGTATGTGTATGGGTCAGTGCCTCTTTCTTTCACTGTTTGCAGGTCTGATCTAGTCGATTAGATACGGCTGTAGGTCTTTCAACCTGACGTTATACCTTCTGCCAACGACTCGCCAAACATCTTCTCTTTAGCTCTGATCTGGAAGCCGCCACCGCACACAATAGAAAGAAGTAAGCCTCTAGCTCTGTGAGCATTATTATACTTCTTTTTGATTCACATGAAAGGCAGTTCCCGGCTACGTTAAGGGATTTGTCAGACGCTTCGCCCAAAAATCGCACGACCATCGTGGCGTTCCTGGTGTTCGTCATCCCCTCACCTCTTACCTTCCACCGCTTTGTTTGGCGATGAAAGCTCATTAAAATTATGCACGGATATAGGCACCAGGGAGAGTCGTCACTCTCCTGACGGCTGATGATTGGAAAACTGTGTCACAGAATGCAGGTCTTCACACATTCAGCATGGCTGATTAAGTACTGATTATTATGTTAGGATGAGCATCTACGTTCATCCGAAGAATGCATAGTTTGGGGAGTAGCCTATCTCATCGATCCTGCTTACGAGAAAGAGGTATTTGCCTACCTGGATCATCGAGAAAAGGCGCGTCCCACTCATTTGTTTTCAATCCGGTTGACGGGTTATCAGGATGGTTATACTCTCAGAAACGTCGACTTGTACGGTCCCTCTGAAGACGGCACTGGGGAGCGAGTGCTCGTCTCCAAAGTTGGTTCCTTCCTGACCTAGAGCCTGATGCTGATGCTGACACTTGCCTGTTCACGAATCGAAGGCTATGACCTACGTAGGCGAGCTATCAAATCCTTCATTTGCCGGATATGAGAAGCTTTCCCTTGTTGCTGAAACAGTGCATCGGAGTGTCGGTTGGTGTTTGCTTCGACTTTCCTTTCACAATGGCTGACGACCACAATCAGGTCCATCAGGTCCCAACCAGGTTTGTGCTAGTGCCTTTTCTCGGGGCGAAGACTGATTGAGGGAACTAAAGGAGTATCTTTTCAAGCTCGTTGAATCGATTGCGGAGTTGGCGCCAGAGAGCGAGGATACTTATTTGATGGAGATGGTACAGAGGGTCAAGGAGCTTGATGAGATAAATGGGCGTGTAAAGATTTAGATTGAGAAATCGAAACATATACACCTTCTCCCTACTTTGGAAACTCTGAAAGCGCTTGATATTCATCTATCCACTTTGGTCGAATTGTTGACCTCTCGCAAATGTGTTCGGAAATAGGGACGAATGAACCTGAGGACGATCAAATTTCTCCCCTTCTTTCAAATTTACGCGTCTCTTTTGTCCCTTATATATACTCCATCGCATTACAGCACCCTCCGTCTTGCCAAAGTTGCTTTGTGTCGTGTCTTGGTCGTGTTTTTTGTTTGTCATTTACTTTCTTCAGCAACAATCTAATCTCCGATCATTCCATGTTCAACTTTCAACTTTCAACAGCTTCAACAGTGCGCAGACTCAGCAACATACCCTTTCACTCCCATTATTTTAACAGG
Organism: Atractiella rhizophila; assembly: GCA_021432655.1. Classification (NCBI taxonomy): domain Eukaryota; kingdom Fungi; phylum Basidiomycota; class Atractiellomycetes; order Atractiellales; family Hoehnelomycetaceae; genus Atractiella; species Atractiella rhizophila. Next base: position 115,279 of record MU271221.1, on the reverse strand, counting down.
GCACCGTCCTAGACATATTCTATACAATGCCTGTCGCGCCAGGCTGGCCACACGCACCATACTACACGCTCCAATCCCCGTCCTCATCCTCACCCATCCTATCCCCGCACTCCTCGACCCTTTCTTCCCCAAGAAGGACCGCAGCTATGGGAGGTGGGATCTGCCGCATAGTCCCCGGGAGGAGAAGGTCAGAGATGATAGGCGGCTGGAGTATGAAATTAAGAGAGTGTTTAGGGGAGAGGAATGGGTTGCGTGGCAGGAGATTAGCTGGAAAGAAAAGGTGGTCGAGAAAGGTGTGGCTTGTTTTATTTATTGGAAGGGAGAGCGATGGAGGGATTGATTCGCCCTTGATTGCCCTTCAAAGGCAGACGCAGTTACCACATGCTTTATCAGTGCACTTTGCCTACGTTCGTTGTACCACCTACATCTTACACTCTGTTCCCTGCGCAGTGGAAGGGAATGCCTTCATCTTAACTGTGATGCTTTTAGTGGATAAATAGAAATAGGTAGAGCACGCTTGATAGCATTCTTCCAAACTCTCGGGCTCGCTCTCCTCTCAATTATCCCACAACTTTGCTCTTAGCTTAAGTTCATGTATACTGGGTTTCGAGTGAGACCCAGCCTTGAACGTTCCGAAAAGGACAGAGCGCTTGAGCTCCTCGTCTAGCATTTGAGATGACGAAGATAAATAATGTCCGCGCTCTAGTAGGACAGTAGGGCCTTTTCATCCATTGTGACACGATGTTGAAATCAAACAAACTATCCATCATCTATCTTCACAGTTGGATATCTTGTTTCTGCCGCTATTGGCATTTGAAGGCACAACAAGCTAACAATATTTTTCTTTCAGGACATTACCGAACGCTTGTCTTCGTCCATGGAATCAACGATTATGGTTCGCTCCCCCATTTCTCGCTATTTCCAAAGTAACACCTTTGTCACAGCGGGAAAGTTCACGGATCACTGTTTTTTCTTTCTCGAAGCCGGATACCGTCTCATCCTCCCTGATCTCCCCTCCCATGGAAGGTCCAGCGGTTTGCACGTGTATTTGACGGACTTCGATCAAGCTGTGGAAGGCGTTAGGGTGGTGCTTGAAGAGGTGCAACGTGAGGACAAGAAGACGGTTCGTCCTTTCCTGCTTCCAGGAATAAGAAGAGAGGATTAAGTGTCCAGTACTGGCGATAGGGGAGGAAGAAGGGCAAGTGGTTCATTGCTGGCGCTAGCTTTGGCGGTTGGGTCGCTTCCAATACAGCCTGGAGCGTACAAGTGTACGTCATCAATTCCTCACAAGTAGCCCAACTAACCTCACAACACGCGAAAGACATGCTTCACCCGACATCGAACAATTCTCCGGCGTCCTGCTCCTCGCCCCCATGTTTTCG
>MU271221.1:83518-109498 GCA_021432655.1 Atractiella rhizophila | reverse complement strand
GATGCGTGGCGAAATAAGTTACTAAGGGAAAAGGATAGATTATTGTTATAGTACCTGATAAGCGAGTAGCAGCCGGAACTGTCGCTTGCCGTCCTCGAGCAGCAACCGCAATAGCTGAAAGACGCTTGCATATGCGAACTGTTTGTCCAACTCAGAACCCAGTTTCTCTGACGTAACAAGTCGGCTTTTCTTGGTTGCTAACACTGAGGATAAGTCATAGCGTTATCTAAGTCCCTACGCTACCTCGCTATAAAGTAATACCAAGCAGATGGGATGCGTGTCGAACTCCTTTCAACTGGGGAAGTCATCCAGGGACTATTCACCTAGGTCGGCTTCTCGAACTTACGCTAAGAACGGTACCTCCCTTTCGCTCCTCGTCCTCTGCTCCCACTTCGCATGAAGCTACTTCTTACCGATTAGTACTCCCAAACTTTAAAGAAGAGGACCAGTGGTACAGTAACTGTAAGTCCTACATCCGCGTTGGCCTACATTCAGCTCTCGGCCCCTTCTGACTTTGACCGAGGTAACGACCAAGGTGCCTAAGGGAGGACGTTGGTTGTCTAGACAGGTTCTTCAGATGCTACATTTCAAGGAACGGCATAAACACATAAAAGACGGTCAACAGAGGACAACAAACACGATCTAGTTAACATAAGTTGTTTCGTAAATGGGATTACATAGAAGTAAAGACTGTCCGTCCTGCTTCTTCTGGTGTGAGGCGTGTTTACTACCGTAATAGAAGAAGTATCTCGTTGTAATAGATGTGCGGACACAGATCTCGAATCGAACGACAAGGAACCTGCGTCGGAGGAGGAAGTAGCGAAGGAGCTGGTAGCGAGAGCAGAGAGACGTGCTAAGGAGGTTTTTAGGAGACTCCTGGAGACGTAGGGGTAAGTAACAACACTAACATTTCGCTTCTGACGCTAGCAAGTGTCTTATGCGGTTGGGTATAGGCAGAAGTTGTTGATCCGGTTCCATTCGTACCGCTAGAGGAGTCTTCGTAGTCCGCGTATGGAAGAGGTATTGGGGTAGGGAGCTTTTTAAGTCTCGATTCGACTGAACAGCTGTTCTGGGTGAAGAATCTGAAGAGTTTCTTCCCTAGACACATTTACAGACCGTAGAAGAGCAGGAGGAACTCGTTGTCGAAATTCGGACGAATCGCAATCTCTTTAGAGGTAAATCTTCAGCGTTTCAGCGTGGCTTGTTTACGGACAGATGAGGGACAGGGAGGCGACGGGTTGGTCGCATCGCTTATACTCGTCGTCTTCGGAAGGCCTTCTCAAGGTCAGAGAAGTGCGACCTCTATAAAGGTAGACTGTACGACAATGTGGTAAGAGCTTGAAGTTACGGCCGACATGCTTACTGGAGACACGCAGGAGCAAACTTAGCTGCCCAGACTGTCGAGAGCATGCAAGGTCGCTCGAGAGGCTGAAGGAGAGGGAGAGGCTGGAGGAAGGGTCGGTTGCGGTTTCGAAAGCGGAAGAACACTCGTGATTCGAAGGTTATACGGTCGACGTAGTGGTAGACTCGGGTGCTTAGTCCACTACAGAAGGTGCTGAACTAAAGCCCAAAAGGTATGGGCCGCATCAGGTCATGGCTCTCAACTACGAACGGGTAGTCTCGACACTTCAGCGAAAGACGAAACGGTTACACAAGAACCCTGCGCGCCGACTCTAGGGTAACCTCAAACCACCCTCCTCCGTTCCTCGCCGCGCTCAGAGGGTTACCTTCCCACGCGCGCCGCTACCTTGCTTCATCCTTCAGCAACTCTGCCCTACACCCACAGGGTAGCTCGTACCTCACAAGAGGCAACTTCGGTCACGCTGGCAACAGTTTCTGTTAGTGACATACTTCGAAGTCGCTCCCCACTTCCTTCCATACCCTTTGATCAATGTGACCACAAACAGCTTGGTAGCTAAGAAAGGTAGAGGATGGGTGTTGGGGGTTCTCTGAAGGAGAGCTCAGCAGCCAGCCAGGACTAGGTCATGTTCCTGGTTCTCTCTGGACAGCTAGAAACGATAGCTAAGCGACAACCGCCATGGCGTTTGGAGAACTCCCGAACGAAGAGTGGATCCTTATGCGCTATTTCGATCAAGTTCTCATCTAAAAGGACATGATTGCCCTTGTCAGAACTGAGTTGAACATGGCGGTTGCGAACTGAGCCTTTGAGGTCGAATTTCTGTGATACCGTGAGACTACGCAGGTTTTAGAGGATATTAGACCGACCTTGGTTATTGTACGGTCAAAGTGTAGGTTCTCCATCACCAGTATATTGAGTTTAATTGTCCGATTGGTGGCCGGATTTCGTAAGTGTATCTTGTAAACGCCAAAAATCTTGGCCAGAAGCGTAGGAATTTTCTGCATTTCTTTTGAGTATTGTTTTTTGAATCCAGGAGACAACACGAACCTCTCTGAAGTGAGCTCTAGCCATGTACTGGAAATATCTCGGTGCAAAGTCCGCAAAACTTTTCATCTCCGCTTTGGATAGTTCTTTGATGATGAACCTGTCGTCCATTGTCTTGAAAAAGGCGCTCCCTGATTTACCCCCAGTAGTGTTCCATTTTGAACAACGCGACAGGCTCTCTACAAAGTTGTCGTTGCACTTGCAGACTTGCCGGAGCGCTTCGAACTGGTCCGCAAAGAAGCAGATAGCAAGAAACTTGGTTTTCTCCTTTGTCCTCTCGTCACTGAAGTCATCGGTGACAAAGTCTAGACATTTATTAAACTATATTACGGGGCCATCGGAGGTGGGCACTCACCCAGTTGGAAAGTACAATCACGAGGACTGCATAGGCGCGCTTCTAAGTCGTTGACTGCTGCGCTTGCTTCTGCTTCTACGTACTCCCATGTCGATGCTCGAGAGCTGTTCGCCTCGTCGCCATCGTCAGGCATGAACACTTCACTTTTGCCCTTTCCTAACTTTATGTTATTGTCTGAACGCCTGTGCTGAGCAAGATTGTGGGAATATTTCTCGGAGCTTTCCCACGCATCAGCTCGAATCTTCAACCATAGATGCTGCTCACCTCAGAGCGAAAGCTGCAATGGAGGAAGGCTCATCCTCCCTAACAATAACCTGATTGTCCTTGAAGACGTGCTCCGTGTTGCTCAGCGGCCAGTTGATAGGTGCGAAGTCGGGGTGACGATAAGGGAAGAAGCTTGTCAATGTCTTCAGAATAGAGCCTCTTTCAGATCCTCCAGCATTGCTCTCCGTGTCCGAAAAATAAGACGACTTGTGCACAAGCGGTGACAGTGCAGGCGATGGTCCGTAATCTGTGGACGGCCGATGATAGGACACAGGTGACGGAGGCTCTTCTGTCTGAGATATGGCTGGTGAAGGGAGGGAGGATGACTGCGTCTCAGTTGGGGTGATTGGGGGCGGTTCGGAAGTAAGGAGAGGGGGTGACGGTGCAGGCGGAAACGGCTCAGGATCGACACCAGAAGGTTCAGACAGTTTGTCACGACTGTTACTGGGAGATTCGTTGTCATCTTCGTTGTCACCTTCGGAGCCATCATCAGGCTCTGCATTAGGTGGTTTCGTTTCCTCATCATCGGAGTCGTTTACAGCGGCTCTGGCGTTGGCGAAATTGTGAACCGATACTGTTGGATTGACCAATGGCCTCGCTTTTTGACGGTTGTCGAATCTTGCTTGATGAGCACGTCCGTATTGTTCCCACTTGCGGGCCATGCTAGATACATTTCCTCCGAACGAGAACGGACCTTTGTACTTCTTTTCGCTAGCCTTCAGCCCATCCTTCGATGTTGAAGGTTTATTTTGGCGGGTTGTGCCTTTCAAAGGGAGAGGCTCGGCATCCGAAGCGCGATCATCCCCATTGGTCCGTCTGCGCGATCTGTCCTTAGTAAAAGACCCGAATAGTTGAGAACTGGGGGTGTGGGGTTTGCCAAACCGTGAAGAACGAGTCTTGGTGTTTGTGTGCCGGGCGGAAGGAAGAGATGGTGACTGTGCAACAACGTCTGGTGGATTTAAAGGTCTGGATGTAAACCGAGACTTATTTGAGGGACTGCCGATTCTTCGAGGAGTGTCCTCTCCCTCTGAAATCATCTCATTGCTCTCGTTGATCTTTGGTCGGGGCAACTTGCTTCCAGTTCGGCTATGAGGCAGTCGAGGGCGGCGCGCCTCCGATTCTGAATCGCTCATTTTGAGATTTCGACTGGGTCTCGGAATGCCAGAAATGGGAGGGCTTCCAGGGCCGTCGGAAAGAGGATCAAACTTTCTCACCAGCGCAGCTACAGCGTTTGTTCGCAGTATTTTAGCTCGAGTAGATTCAGGAGAGTCGCTATCGTCGGATAGTGGGAATCCTTCCGCGGCGGAAGAGCTAGGATGGTCCACTCCACGAGCTGTCGAATCACTCTCATTTCCATTGTCTTCTTCAGTTTCAATGATAGGTGGAACCGAACCCGTTTTCAGAGTCGAGTGTGCTGTATCGACACTGACTTCTTCGGAAGCAGCGGAGTCGCTTTGAACGCTTGATTCAGAGCCACGCCGAACTTGGGAGTGAAGCTCTTTGTCAATCTTTTCGTCCAGCTCTGTTAGCTGATTGAGCGAGAATGGCATTGGTGACGGTGATTCTGATCCTGAGAAGTCCGAGGCAGGTGAAAGGAGCCCGCTGGGAGTGTTCCCCGATGCTTCAGTTCCGAATGATCCAAATATTGAGCGTGCAGAACGGTCAGCTACAGATGGGTATAACCTTCTGAACTGTTGACTCGTCAACTTTGAGAATTCTTTATGAGAAAGAATGGACGGGAAGAACTGATGTCGGAATTCCTCGAATGATGGGTATAACCTTCTGAACTGTTGACTCGTCAACTTTGAGAATTCTTTATGAGAAAGAATGGACGGGAAGAACTGATGTCGGAATTCCTCGAAACGTTGGTTAAAGTCAGACGCCTTCACGTGGAGAATTTTCCAGACAGAGTTCAGCTCCATTCCATTGCCTGTGCAGCGACGATAAACGTCATCAGCCAATTTGATTATTTCTGCTCTATCTAACGCTACTGCTCTCTCGATGTCCGAAAGCGCGGCTCGACTGGCTTCCCGAAGTTCAGCAGCAACGCTCTCATGGCTGAAGGTGTGGATACGAGTAAGGACCGAATCCCAAAAGGCAGCGTTGTGGCTGTAGAGTGACTTGTACTCTTCATTGCGAAGTTGAAGTTGACGGGAAGGGGAGGTTCGAACCTGGAGCGGAGGTACAACGATGTCGGCGAGTTGAACTATTCACGATCAGCTAAAACTCCAAGTTCCTGAGACAGCTCACCCTTTTCTGCAGTGAAAACTAGGCAGCATTTCTTCTCCTTTACGAACCTTCGCTCATAGTCTAAAACTGGATTATGCTGGCATCCCTCAACCCCATTGGTGACGAGATTGTCAGGGTAAAAGCAAGTCTGTAGGAATTTTCCGAAGCTGTATCTCCATGTCTCTTGCGACACATAGCTCCAGCGAGGACCTGAGTTGCAGCGCTTGCAGGTACTGGCCATCTGGATGTCTTCTCCCATCTGCTGAAACTTGTCTTCTAACTCCTTCGGAAGCTTCCTTTCGTATTCCATCATCAGCTTGACGTCTCCATGGACCCAAGTGTGGTAATGCTTGTGGTTTGGCTTTCCACACTTTTGTGCTGTACAGATCTGGTTGAAGTCATTGAAGCGACTCTCTATAACTTGTCCCACCGTGAAGTCGTGTAAGTTGTAGAACGATATTTGCTCGAGAAGCGGTCCACGACAAGGTTGCTTTGTTTCGACGGAGACCGTACTCTGGAGAAGGCAGATGTTTTGATGGTCTTCAGGAGTGAACTTATCTTGGTTTAGGATCAAGTAGTTCTCCCAAGCTCTGAGACGTTCGGTATGTCGAACTTCCATCTCTTGCAACTGGGCCAGTAGAAACAAATCCTCAGATTTAACAAGAACTTGGTTGAATTTTTCGTCGAACTTGGCCTGGCGTGTGCCTGCATCGACAGGTTCAGTCGACGGGCTAGGGTTCTGAGAGCCAAAGAAACGATCCGAAATCGACAATCTCTGGGCAATAAGGGTGCCTATGCCACTGACGCTGTCCAGAGTCTGATATTTCTTGTCCTCCATCTTGTCCTTCTCCTTTTGAGCCATCTTCCCATCATACTGTTGCTCCATCTTCTCAAGTGCCTTCTCCGGATCGACCTCGATCTCAGTGGGCAGCTTCTCCTTCTCGTCATCGTCATCGGCCATCTGAGCCCGTCTCTTCGCTAATTCCGCTTCCTTCTCAGCCCAGCGTCGTCGAAGAAGGTTCACCTCTCTATCCAACCTCTCCATGATAGCTAGGGGATAGGGAGGTTGAAACCTGACACTTGGACTTCCGCTCAAATAAACCTCAGTATACGGCCTCAAGCTATCTTGAATCCTCCGACTCAGCCTTGCCCGCTCGAATCCATGCCGATCCCGTTCCAATGTCTCAAAAGCGATATTTCTCTTCTCTTTTGAGAAGGTGGTCTCCGCATTTTCAGAGACTCCTCGATCGAACCTGAGCGGCCAAACTGGTCCGGCACCCTCCTCTTTTAACAGGTGACATTCAAGCTTAAGGCTGTAGACAAGCTGGACCATCATGTCAAGCGTTCGCTTCACCTTTCCCAGGTTCTCTAGTGTCCCTCCTCGAAGGAGAAGCGAGCATCCTAGGTCCTTTGGGCAGCCTTCGAAACGCATGATCGTTTTTCGTCGCTCAGGGATGAAGGTGTGGACGTAGGTGTGCAGGCGGAAGGTGGTGCACTCGCCAAAAGTGATAGGAGGTGGGGCGGGAGATTCTTCCTTCTCCTTCGACTTGAGAAGGGAGAAAAGTCCGCTCCTTTTCGTGTCCTCCTTTTCCCTCTCCTTCTTCTCCTTCTCTTTCGTCTCTTTAGTCTCCCATTCGTCCATTTTCACAATGTATGCCTCTAATTCAGGAACGGTGACTATACTCGCTCGGGTGATTCGTTCGACGGCTTCCATTGTTCGATATTTGACATCGTGAGCTACCGAAACACCCTTCTTGCTGAGATGCTCGAGGACTTGTCGAGGGACTCGAAAAGAGAAGAGAAGAACGTCAGCACCACGATCGCCCAGTGAATTCAAGGCTCGAACTCTGATGTCCTCTTGCCTCCTCACATCATTGAGGTACTCAAAACCTCCCTTCTTCGCCTTTTCCTCCTCTGGCTCCTCTCGGGATGCATTGCCCAGATCACACAGCACAATTTTAGGGAATTGCACAGTTCTCTCCATCTGCTTGTGCAAGAGATTCTTCGAGCAAATATACCCATCAACGTACTCTGAATCCTGTGTACGACCTCCTGGGATCCTCTTGATCTTGACAAAGTTGCGAATATCCATTGGATCTCCTCGTCGAGCATCCAACTTAATGTACTTTGCGACTTTGATCAGGAGCCTGATCATCTCACCCTCCCACTGTTGTACACCTGGCACTTCCAGCCTATTGAGATGTTGACGAATCATTAACCGTAGATAATCGAAGGCGTGCATCGTAAGCTCCTCTCCAGCGGGAATAGCAGTATAATTCGCGCTCGAATCCTTTCTATCCCTAGTCTCATAAACCGGGCTCCTCAAGCTCCTCGGCACCTTTGCCATTCCCGTAAACGCTCCAATCGGCGTGTCGCTTCGATCCTCATTCACCGACACCTTCCTGGTCGTTGTCGTCGCGAGAGCCTCAGTTCTGCTCTTCCTCCCACTCTGTAATCTCTCCACGTCCGCTCCTTTCCCTTCAGCATCGCCATCGCCATCCGCTCCTTCCTCCTCCTCATCGATCCTTGCGCGACTCCGACTCATCCTCTTCTTATGTCGCGTCCTGGGTCCAAAAAAGTCCATCCTCTCCACGACCTTATCTATCGGCGGAGCGATGGTGCTCTTCAACCTCTTCCGTCTAAACGGTGCGCGCTTCGGATCGAGGTCCTCATCATCATCGCCTGATTCTTCCTCGAATTCGGAATCGGAATAGGTTGAAGAGGGGGAGGGTGACCGAGAGACGGGAGAGAAAGTGTTGCTGGTGAGGGTATTGTTATGGGCGTTGTTGATCGGTGCTGAGATGCGACCTCGGATGCGAGCGTGCGAGGTCTTCCTCCAACAGTCGTTGCACACTCGGACTGCCGCTTCGGGGAGACCAAGAGGAGGACCGGGGATGAACTGATATGCGCATTGGGAGCAGAAGATCAGACCGCAAACTCGACCTGTCCATCCCACAGCCATGTCAAACACCACTGTGGAAAGGAGGGAGGAGGTGGGTAACGTACAATGATGCTTCCGCCGAAACGTATGAAAATGCTGTTTACAAGCCTCGCACGTATCCGTAGTGTCGTCCGCCATCCAGTACTTCTTATACTCCTCATTAGCCGCTCCTCCTCCAAACCTCCTGAACGCATGCACCATGCTGCTCTGCATTGCACCAGCCAGAGTATTGCTACTCCTGATGCTACGTCTATCATCGTCTGAATCGATGGTTTCCGTCCTCCTCAACGAAAATCCAGGAATGCCAATAGAGGATATAGCGGGTGTTTGGACGCCACTCCGATGAGCGGTCGTTGGAGAGAGTGTGGAGGCGAAAGAATGGGTGGGATAGAGAGCGAGATGTGGGTTCTTGAGGTGGGAGGGGTTTGGAGGAGGTGGACGATTCATGGATGCCAGGGATCCATCGCTGCCCCGTTCGCGTGCAGCTAACAGTCCCTTCAATCGCTCGGCAGCTTCGCTCGCTTCCTCTCTCCCAGCGACGCTGTTCGCTCCGATCGTGGAAATGGCAGGGGTCGCGCTCCCGCTTCCACTGCCTGTAGCTGTTACCGATGACAAGTAGCTATTCGTCCCTGCTTCTCTCCCATGAGTAATTGTTGACGTTGAACCGGCGCTGACGGTCGAACCACCGGAAACGATACGCTTCACCCAACCAAGCATGCTTCCCGTCATGCCCTCACCTTCTGCTTCTCCGTCTGGATCGTCCATGTCGGGAAAATGGACGTGATGGCTGTGTGGAAAGGAGACGTAGGTCGGTAGAGCGTCGGCGGCGGAGATGGGAGAGGCGGGTTTGTTGAGTAGGTGTGGATGGGAGATGGCGCGTTTGTGCGGAGGACGAGCGGAGGTTGGTGAGGTGGTGGAAGTCATGGTGATCTGGTCGGAACAATCGATCTTTTGTTAGCATTTATCATGCGCCAAAGCAAGTTAAACATTGCATAATGCCAAGGGCCAGAAAGCTCTCTTGTGAACATATAAACATTAAGGGAGTCAAAGCTCAGGTACGCTCAACACATAAACAGCAGGTCAAATGATCATAACATAACGTGTTCTGCTCTGCACATGTACAGTTCATAACTGGTCTCTCATTCCACGACAAGCAGGAGTTCGCGTCAATTTTGACTATATTACTGAAGAAACAGAAATGTTTCTCAAACAGATGGCTTAATAGCAAGCAATATATTAGAGGATAAATGCCAAAGAGCTAACGCTATATTATCCACAAGCTTGCAGACAGTTTACGCGTTTGAGATCACTGTGGACACATCTAGTGTACTACGTTTTGACTAGAGATAAATATGATCGGGAAATAGAATGCTCTATTGAGGATTTGAGCTCAACATATCACATCCTTGCGAGACTCCTGACGACCCAAGGGGTTCTCGCACTCCCAACAACACCAGAAGGAAGGCTTACCAGTAGTCAGCCAACGCTACACCCAGCTATAATATCTCAATCCGGCCCTGCTACCTTCCTATCCTGTCCAATACTGGGACCTCAGAACTGTCGTCGTTCTTGCGCCACTTGAGATGCAGCCGATCACGTAGTTTGTGACTACAGCAAAGTGTATGACTCTCCATGTGCAAGGCCTGTGAAAGATTTGTGAACTTACCATTGCTGACTTACACTGGACAACCATTTGGCATCCAGCAACCTTCAATCCCTTTGCCCTCCTCGACACTCTCGATCGACGGGCTGCATTGCAAGGTTTTGGGAACATTAGAGATCAAGGGAGGGACTGAAATTTAAGCGGTCGTGCAGAAAGAATACTCGGAAAGGGTTGGTGGCGCGTCTTGCAACAGTTTAGCATAGAAAATCAGTAAAACGCAATAAAAAGTATATAAATTATCTCCATTCGGTCGTAATGTCTTCCTGTATGTCTTTCTCTCATTGTACGGGTACGGTCGACGCTCACCGTCGTGCCAGACGGTTTCTCTTCCAACTACTCCTCCTACCCCGGTTACACTCAAACCACCCAAGACACTTACTACTCCCAACCCCAATATCCACAGAAAGGATATGAGTATGACAACGAGACGATAACCCAAGAAGACTGCTGGCACGTCGTCGCCGCCTACTTCCAAGACAAGACTCTGGTCACGCAACAGCTGGCAAGTTTCGATGAGTTCGTGCATAACACGATGCAGGAATTGGTGGATGAGAATGCTAGTTTGGTGTTGGATCAGGGAATGCAGCATACGGGGAGGAGCGGAGACGTGACGGTGAGTCGTCTTTGTTCTGCTAATTTTGCCACGCAAAGTTTGGGAACGAGACGTCGTCTGTACGGGAAGTCTTACTCCCCCTCACTGTTTCTGTTTCTGGCTACCCGTCAGCATGATCAACTATTGATGTACTTTATTTGTCGCGGCATGGCCAAGTCAATGAATGATACCACATTCTTGATTTGTCCTATTTTCTCCCGAATGAATCTCTTGTCGAGTTGTGTACTCAATAGTATACTGAACCATGCTTTCCTTCTATCCTTCCGCACCTATAGCGGCGGTACGAGATCAACTTTGGTCAAATCTACCTCTCGAAGCCCACGATGACAGAAGCCGATGGGTCCGTGCAACTCCTCTATCCCAACGAAGCGCGTCTTCGAAACCTGACCTATTCCGCCCCTCTCTACGTCGACATCCGCAAACGGGTCCTCATCGCCAAGTCGAACGAACCTGGACCGGATGGAGATTATGAGTGGGAGCTGGATAAGGAGGAGACGGCGAGAGAGAGCGCGGAGGATGGTGCTAGTAAAGTCTACGTTGGGAAGGTGCCGATCATGTTGAGGAGCGACTTTTGTACGCTTAGCGAGTTGGATGACGATAGTTTGTATGAGCTCAATGAGTGTCCTTACGATAAGGTGCGTCCTTACTAATCTTGGATGGCCACAAATGGTGATGGGCGTGTTCATAGGGAGGATATTTCGTCATCAATGGATCTGAGAAGGTACTCATTGCTCAAGAACGAATGGCCGCCAATCACGTCTACGTCTTCGCCAAAGCTGCTCCCTCCCCTGTGTCCTATCTTTCAGAGATCCGATCGGCGGTAGAGAAAGGAGGAAAGACGATCAGCACGATGCAAGTAAAGATGTTTGCACGAGGCGATAAATCTGCCGGTCCAACCATCCGAACCACCCTCCCGTACATCCGCAACGACATCCCAATCATCATCGTCTTCCGTGCTCTGGGCATCATTCCCGACCGTGACATTCTCGATCACATTTGTTACGATAGGGAGGACATTGAGCTTTTCGAACGTCTCAAACCTTCGTTGGAGGAAGCGTTCCCCATTCAGACGAAGGAGAATGCGCTGGATTTTATCGGGAGGAGAGGGACGACGGCTGGATTGAATAAGGAGAGGAGGTTGAGATATGCGCAGGAGATTTTGCAGAAGGAGATGTTGCCACATATTTCGATGAGCGAAGGTTCGACCCCGAAGAAGGCTTTCTTTTTCGGATATATGATTCATCGTTTGCTTCTGGCAAGTTTGGAGAGACGCGAACTGGACGATCGTGATCACCTTGGGAAGAAGAGGCTCGATCTTGCCGGACCGTTGCTTTCTGGGTTGTTCAGGATGCTGTTTAGGAAGCTGACAAAGGATGTGTATCGACATCTACAAAAAGTCAGTGCTCGTTTACTCATATCTTACTACCGAAGTTGAACGATTAATGGGTGGAATGACAGTGCGTCGAGCTTCAGCGTCCCTTCCAACTCAACCAGGCCATCAAATCCGGCACAATAACCAACGGTCTCCGCTACTCTCTCGCCACCGGAAACTGGGGAGACCAGAAGAAAATGATGTCCGCCAAAGCCGGAGTATCCCAAGTCTTGAACCGCTACACCTTCGCCTCTACCCTCTCCCATCTCCGACGTTGCAACGCTCCGATAGGTCGAGACGGAAAGATTGCCAAGCCTCGTCAGCTCCACAACACCCATTGGGGAATGGTTTGCCCCGCTGAGACGCCTGAAGGTCAGGCTTGTGGACTGGTCAAGAATCTCGCACTCATGGCGTACGTCTCCGTTGGCAGTCCGAGTGCGCCGATCTTGCAGTTTCTGGAGGAATGGGGAATGGAAAACTTGGAAGATTATGGGACGGATGCGCTCAAGACTGGCACCAAAGTCTTCGTCAATGGTGTCTGGCAAGGAGTTCATCGCGATCCGGCCAGTTTGGTGGGGACGTTGAAGCGGTTGAGGAGGAGTCAGGATATCAGTGATGAGGTTTCGATTGTGCGAGATGTACGAGAGAAGGAGTTAAGGCTTTATACGGACTCGGGACGAGTTTGTAGACCGCTCTTTATTGTGGAGAATCAGCAATTGGTCATCACGAAGGATCACATCAATGCTCTCACAGATGAGGAGAACAAGTTGACTTGGAAGGAGATGATGAGTCAGGGTGTTGTGGAGTATCTGGATGCGGAGGAGGAAGAGACAGTCATGATCTGTATGAGCCCTGAAGATTTGGCCAGCTCGAAACAGGCGCACGATCAAGGATACGCGGAGAAAGATAACGCGCTTGACACGGGTGCCAGGTTCAGAACGTCGAGCTCGATGTATGCCCACACCTGGACGCATTGCGAGATTCACCCGGCTATGATTTTAGGCATATGTGCAAGCATCATTCCTTTCCCTGACCACAACCAGGTGGGTACTTGTCCCTCTGCGCCTGATTCAAGCTGATGTCCGGGAACAGTCTCCTCGTAATACGTATCAGTCCGCTATGGGCAAGCAAGCGATGGGCGTTTACCTGACAAATTACCTCCAGCGTATGGACACGATGGCCAATGTTTTATTCTACCCTCAGAAACCACTTGCGACCACTCGTTCGATGCATTACCTTCACTTCCGAGAGCTCCCTGCAGGTCAGAACGCTATCGTTGCTATCCTTTGCTACAGCGGTTACAACCAAGAAGACTCTGTCATCATGAATCAAAGCTCTATCGACCGTGGACTCTTCCGTTCAATCTACTATCGAAGTTACACAGACATGGAAAAGAAAACTGGAATCCTTACGATGGAACAGTTTGAGAAGCCGACAAGGGACACGACGCTGAAGATGAAGCATGGAACGTACGACAAGATCGACAAGGATGGGCTCATCATTCCTGGTGAACGAGTATCCGGAGAAGACATTATCATTGGAAAGACTGCCCCCATCCCTGCCGACAGCGAAGAGTTAGGACAGAAGACGCAGATGCACACAAAACGAGATTGTTCGACGCCGCTGAAGAGTACAGAAAGCGGGATCGTCGACCAAGTCCTAATGTCTACGAATGCCGAAGGTTTGAAGTTTGCAAAGGTGCGAATACGGTCAATTCGCATTCCTCAAATTGGCGACAAGTTTGCTTCTCGACACGGTCAGAAGGGTACGATTGGGATTACCTATCGACAGGAAGATATGCCATTTACGGCTGAAGGCATAACCCCCGATATAATCATCAACCCTCACGCCATCCCATCTCGAATGACGATCGGCCATCTTGTCGAATGTTTGCTAAGCAAGCTCTCAACGATCACCGGAAACGAAGGAGATGCAACTCCTTTCAGCGATGTTACGGTGGAGGACGTTTCAGCTCTTCTGAGAAACAACGGTTATCATTCACGAGGGTTGGAGATCATGTACAATGGGCATACTGGGAGAAAGCTACAGGCTCAAGTCTACTTGGGACCAACATACTATCAGCGCCTAAAGCACATGGTGGACGATAAGATTCACTCCAGAGCGAGGGGTCCCGTCCAGATTTTAACAAGACAGCCTGTGGAGGGAAGAAGTCGAGACGGTGGGCTTCGCTTTGGAGAGATGGAGGTATGCCGTCTCTTCTCTTTGTTGATGATTCTAATGTTTGTATCAGCGGGATTGTATGATTTCTCACGGGATAGCCAGCTTTCTCAAGGAACGAATGTTTGATGTGAGTGATGGCTATCGGTTACATATCTGTGACATGTACGTTATTCATTATTCTGGTCGCGGCTCTTCTAATGGAACTTCCTAGCTGTGGAATGGTGGCGATCGCCAACCTGAAGAAAGGAACTCTTGAGTGTCGGTCTTGCAAGAATCGGACAGCAAGTACGTGTTGTGCCCTCATGAACAGGTTTGTTCTAATGCAGTGATGATAGTTTCCCAAATTCACATCCCTTATGCTGCCAAGGTGAGCTCCTTGTTCGTATTCAAGCCGAGGTATTGACGAATGGAACAGCTTCTCTTCCAGGAATTGCAGGCTATGAACATTGCTGTTCGTATTTACACTGATAAGCACGATTAACATGTTATCACATGTAATGCTTTGATCACACCGTCGGGTCTGTAATGTCAGTGTTTTTGTTGTTTCATTACCACATCAACGATCAAGGGAAGCTACATTGAACTCAGAAGCGTGAAGATTACTACACATTCAAAACGACTGTACTGAAGTCTGAATCAAACCAAGAGGAGGAGAGGACGTTGAAAAATGTGAGGTGGAACATCAAACGAGAAGCAGTACTGTCACTGTCAGATGAACCATGACATTTGAGGTACATTTTCAGATCGTCCATGAGAGTAGAATGCAATGTTGTTTGAGAGGCAAAGCCTGGGAAGTCGAGCTATGGCTGCAGAAGCCCAAGAACCATCTTTCAGTGTAGCAGATGTAGAAATCTTCACCGTCTCCAATTGGGGTGTCGTTTCTCGTGAATCAATCAAGACCTCCAGAGCGACAATGTCTGAGAGCGAAGCGAGCAATAAACCTAACGCCGAAATGCCTGCTAGCACCTGGGGCTCTGGTCGTAGTTGACGCAGCAGTTCGCCTGTTACATACAGCTCCTTGAGCTGAGATGTCTTGGTAATATTCGAGAGAAATCTCCCAAATTCTGTGGAGTCGGATGCTGGCTCTTGAGCAATGTCATTTCGGAACAGGAGACGTTCCAGGGTCCGTGTACTCGATAAAGCTTCTCCTAAGTACTGGAAGGTAGAGGGAGAGTGAGAGGCTCGGAAATTGAGCGTGCGAAGGTTTCGACAGCCTTTAACGAGGAACGATGCGGCGTCGATTCCTTCTCCAGCTTCACGAAGGTCAATTCGAAGCTCCTCGAGTTGAGGGGCAGAGAACGCAGCAGCATTGAGGATTTGACGGTTGTGATAGAACTCTAGGCCTAGAATTCTCAGCGAAGGAAGAAAACTGATCTCTTTTTGAAGGTCGATCTTTAGGACAGCCAGGAAGATATTCAGGGTCCGCAAACGATCGCAGCATCGTATGGTTTTCGACCATGATTCCGGATTGATAGTAAGAAGTTCGAGTGAAGAGTGGCAGAGGCAAAGTATTTCATCCGCTAGTTCACCGTCCGTGACTTCATCATATTCGCGATCTGCCCCAACGGGGACGAGAGGCACGTCGATGCGAAGCTTCCGAACAAGCCCAGCTAAGGAGCGGTCCTGAAGTAGTCGCTCGCGAAACGTGTACAGCTTCCTTCGTGTCCATAAGCGAGGGTACCAGTATAGAACTGAGGAGATGGCGCGATGGACGGTATGGCAAGTGAGCATGAAATTCAGGAGGTCAGACCGCTTGAGCAACATGTGTGCTATCATTCTCTATCGGCCTCAATTCATTAAGAGAACCTCCGCACTGACGAACAGACTGACCAAAGGTTCATCTGGAAGGTGTAAGATTGAGGAAGCCCCCATGTCTGAGTCGACTATCATAGGAGAGGAAATCGGGGAGTGGAAACAGCGAAGCCTGGTCATTGCGAATAGTCAACAGCTTTTTCCATATCGTGGGCCAAAATGGAATGTCGAAAAACTCGACCTCTTTGTGCGAGACGTCTCATGCTGAGCAAGTTGAGGTTTGTCTGGGCAAGCTGCAGCTGCAATCAGGTTTGTTGTTCTTTGTTAGGGCAAACACAACGGCCCGAAATGGCGGAAACAGGCAGAATGACATTGATAATATCCCAGACTATCTCAGACAATTTCATTCGTGCTCTTGTGTCGTGGAGAAGCCGGGAGAAATGAGGTGACCCCACAGTTGAAGCTTTGAAGCATGTGCGTTGCACCATCGCGATCATAAAAGGAGGAGGAGAACAAGATATAAAAGTCTGCACTCATACTTCACATCACATCGATAAGGCGGATAGGACATGAAGTTCTCGTTCCTTCTCCCTTTCGCACTCTGCGCCGTTATCAGAGGAGCGCCAGCTCAGACAACTCCGTTCTTCTACAAGGGACATGACCTCTCGTCTCTCCGAGTTGTCGAACTAGGCAGCACCCCCGCCTCGTTCGCAGACAGCGCACGAGGGAATGTCATTCGACCAGCAGAAGATATTTTAGGAGATGGAGGGATGAATACCGTCCGCTTACGGTTCGATTCTCTTTCTCGTTTATGACGATTTGACAGAAGTGGAAACGTAAGGATTTGGGTGAACCCGACCGGTGAATATGCAGGGCAGTATGACCTGCCTTACACTCTGAACCTCGCCCAACGCTTCGCGAAAAAAGGTTACAAGATTTACCTCGACTTTCACTTCTCGGATAGTTGGGCAGATCCCCAAAAACAACCCGTGCCTGCCGCTTGGCCTAAAACCCTTTCCGGTGTCGAACGCGCTTTGCGAGCATATGTCAAGGATACCCTCGTCGCCTTCAAGAACGGGAATGTCAATTTAGACCTTGTTAGCCTAGGGAACGAGATAAGGCATGGTGCGCTGTGCTATCCTATTGCAGTCGTGAGAGGAGGAAAGAATGACCCTCATCCTCAACAGGAATGCTATGGCCCTTTGGATATGTCAACGTGGACACGTTTCCTACCTCGGCTCGCATCCAACACTTCACCAATCTGGCAACTCTTTATAAAGCCGCCCGACGAGGAGTCGATGATGCGGTTGCTTCAGGAGTAGCGAAGCCGGCAGTGATGATACACATTGATAATGGCTACAACAAGACGTTACAGTTGAACTGGTTCGAGGCCTTCCTCGGGACGGGGAAAGTGAGCCTGGCAGATTGGGACGTTTTTGGGTTCTCCATTTACCCGTTCTACGTTTGCAGTTCCTCTTTCTCACTCCTACGACGTTGAGTAAGAACACCAGGGAACGGCAGCAACTTTTGCTAATCTGCAAGACACGCTCACCACCATCGCAAACAAGTACCCCAAGCCAATCCAGGTTGTAGAAACAGACTTCCCTGCCATCTGCAATGGCTCGTCAGCGCCACAGCTCAGTGAACCCTCCGTCCCCGTGAGCGCTGACGGACAGAAGCAATGGGTGAAAAAGATCTACCAAATCGTTCGCGGTCTCCCAAACGGATTGGGACAAGGAGTCCATTATTGGGAGCCAACTTGGTTGAATAATACCGGTGGGTCCCCTGTCTTTGGAGTAAGGTGTTTTTTGAGCTCAAATTGCAAATAGGTCTGGGCAGTGCTTGCCAGGATGCCATACTCTTCGTTGGTGACTGGAGCACATGGCCGGATTACGTGATTGGTTATTCTAGATCAAGTGTAAACATGTTTCTGCTGTAATTGTAGTTGTGTCTTGTCCACTGATGGAAGTTTTGGCTCCCAAAGTAGTATGGCCATATACAAGGGCGAGCTTATCATTTCACTCAGAGCTGAAGAACATGAAGGGCCTTACTACAAATCGAATAGTAACAGACATTGAAACGACAAATCCTGGAGAGGGGAGATGCTAGGGAAGACGCAAGCCAGATTAGCAGACAGAGGTGGTTTAATAGTGATGATGTAGTACAACGTAACAAGCAGTGTCAAAACAACTTAACAAGCTTGAACGGACTCACGATATGCCAGCTTACCACAAGCTGCACTACTAGTATCCTTGATATAACTTGATAGGTGTTTAAACGATGCTACTGTCACCGCGGATGAAGATGAGGTGCGCTTCAGAAGAACCTCCAAGCTTGGCAGTTGCCGCCTTCAAGCCCATTTCCTCATGCCCCAGCTGAAGCACCTCGACCATGGAGAAAGCCTTTCTAAGCAAGTCCTGTGATGCATCCTTCTACCAGTTTCAACTCCCGCCAACATTGTCTGGAATTGATTTGCTACCCGTTGAATTATTGGCTATCATCGTTGCCGTATCGTCTAGCTCAATATCGGGACGGGACGCAAGAGAAACATTTCGCAGCTTCATTGGGTGTTTCTAAACGAACGCTGACAGGAACTGCCCACATGTTCTCGCCTTGTTCGACATCCACCTTCTAGAGTGCAGAACATAGGAACGTTGCCATGATTTTTCACTTCACATCAACGAACGCCTCAAGCCTCTCAACTGCGGCCGCAAGCGTGTACACGTCTCTTATCAGTCCCGACAAAGATGCAATTCAAATCAATGACAGTCCAATCGTCCAGGCGCTTATCATCAAGTTTTTCAGCAGTTCTATCAAGCTTCTATCGTGACGGGACGTAACCAGTTACGAAATTCTCATCATTTCTCGGCCGCTCCTGACGCCCAGATTCTGAAACTTATACCAGTAAGCAGGAGGTTGGGAAGTTATAAAGATGTGAAAGAGCTCGACTTTTCGATAACTGTATCCCCACGGTTCTTCACACCTCAAGATGCTGCTTTCCTTCCCCTTTTTCCTTTCGCTCCTGTTGGGAGGCAGCTCCGCCAAATTCACGGTCGCCAACGATGACCAGGACATGACTGGAGTCATTGTCAACGGTATTCCCTACTCGACAAGGGTCAAATATATGCGATTGGTGCGCTCTCCTTCCTAAGAAACATTTATCTTGATTCCGGATCAGGCTAACGAAGCGCTCTACGAGCAATCCGGACCTTGTCCTTTCGCTGCATACGGAACCATCATCGTGAATCACACCTCTGACGAGATCGTCTGTCAAGGTGCAAATTTTAGGACTGGAGACCCAACGTGCGTTCCGTCCTCTCTCCTCCCATTAGTTTTGTGAAACGCTGACGCGAATGTTGGGCGATATAATGGCTGCATTGTAGCATCCATGGGGAGATTTCAGCTATCAATGCTTGTACTGCCGTATTCGCGGCTAAGAATATGACTGCAACAGAGATCTACGCTGCATGGGCCGACCTCTCGATATACACGAATGCTGAGTGGGTCACGTATTTGTCATCAAAAAAGGGAAGCTAAAAACGCAACACATAGATCTTGTCCTATGTGCGCTTCTGCCATCCGTTGGGCTGGATTCAAGGGTTGGCTCTTCTACTATTGAATCTTGAGGAGAGAAGCTGATGTGCGTGAATTTTAGAATATATCTACGGCACGACCATCGAGCACAACTATAACGTCGGATGGGGAGTCATCACTCTGAGCAGTTACGATGTGTTTCAACAAACTCGCCAGCTCCCGGGGTATCAAACTATCATGCTTGGTCAAATACTGACGAACGAAACGGATCCGCTCTTTTCGTGGCAATACAATGAGGTGCGATGGCCTTCCTGTTCCTTTAAACTTTCCCTGCCGCAATTCCTAGATGATTGAAGAGCTTTGCTGGAACAGACATACCCATGCCCTAATGGTTGTGTGCGACAATACAGCGAGACAAGAGGATATGAAACTTGCGTCGAACCCTCGAACAATGCTACCTCGAGGATGGAAAAGAGGACTTGGGTGCATGGTGATCACGTTCATCACTACCCATCAGACTTATAGAATGAGGATATGAGCATTGAAATAAAAGCTCAGTTTGTCATCACTGTTAGACCTAGGTAGAGTTTTGGCTCCTTTGACAGAGTAGATGACGAGCCTTGAAATGACCGAAGAACCGCCATCCCGAATCTATCACAAACGCACAGAATTTAGATTTGTGATTATTTGCATTGCAGACACAGTCCGTTCCCAAGCGAGAATCCTTGAGATAGTTTGAGAGCGGTTGAGGCATGGATTGCAACGGAATCCTTGACAGATACGATAATCGACAAATTAAGAAACCTCAAAAAAGTCAAGAATACAATACCGAAGAGACGAAACGACGATGCCATTATACAATGCTGATTATTCGTTCGTTTTTAATTGGTAAGTGGGAGAAGAAAGAAACAAAAAGGTGAACGAATCTCTCAGTCTTCCTATGAACTTTTAAAGGAAATAGTGTCTCTAGTGTGAGTTAGGACCCACGTTCATTCTGTGGCAACATGCTCCGAAACCTCCTTCACCTCTTCCACAACTGCATCCCCTACACTTCTTGCGGTGGTTCCTCGGCTCCGGTCACCACCTCTCAAACCAATGCGTGATGTCCCAGCTTGCAAACCGGAAGTCTGTGCAGCGATTAATGACCTGCTCCTCGGACCCCAGTCGAACCAGATGCCCAAGAATTCACGTGCAAAGATCTCGCCAGCACCTTTATGAAACAAAGGTAAGCCGGAGAAATTTAAGATAAAGCAGACGGGATAGGAAAGTACGTACCTAGCATAAGTCCATTCAAGAAGGGAAGGATCACGTTAATGCCCACGGTAGACAATGCCGCCCATAGTAGGCGTCGTGCAGGACTGGTTCGTCTTGCATGGACAAGACTGAGAGTGAGTGATGGTGCATGATGTTCCACTTCATGGGGGTCCTCCTCAAGGTGTTCCTCATCCGAGATCTTGGAAATGACAGCAGCTGGATGAACAGACTGGGGGATGTCGCTTAGCTCGTAGGCTGCGAAAGTTCCGACGGACGCAGGGTGGGTGGTGGTGATATCAATGTCTTCAAGGAAGGATGGGAAGTTAACAGAAGGGATGATGGTGCCCGCAGAGAGAGTGGTGGATAGATCGGGAACTGTGGGAAGAATATCCTCAAGAATGTCCGGGATAGGGAGCATCTCCATGTCCTTCAATTCTTGAATAAGCTCTTCCTCTTCTCCCTCTTCGACAACGTCAGCTTCTTCATTAACCCGGCAATCAATCGATCCGGCGAGCGTTCGTAGTCTTTCATCATCGACATGTGTCAAACCAACCTTTCCTATCTCCAGGCCTAAATGACTCTTCAAGATCTGCAGTCTTGACGGCGGCGCAGGAAGCCTCACTGTGCCAATATGGTGGAGACATAGGCCGAGATCCCTCTTCAAGATTTCTGTACGGGAGGGAGGTTCAGGAAGTCTCGTCGAGCCGACATGATGAAGGGAGAGCCCGAGATCACGCTTCCTCAGCTCCTGTGTAGATGGCGGATTCCGTTCCCTCTCTTTCGCACTCTCCATCTCCCCTGGAGTCGGCCATTCTTCCTTCGACACCTCCGCTGGCGGCGGTACAATCACATCTGTCGGTGGCGCTGGTGTTGCAGGATGCACGGGGGGAGGGGATACGGGAGGTCGCTCCTCAATTTTCTTCAAAAGCTCCTCTGCCTTGTGTATCGCCTCCATCGCTCTCATCGACTTTGCACTCTTTCTTCCCCACTCCTCCTCTCCTGCCATCTCATTCTCTCCCTCGCTTTCCTTCTCCTGCAACACTTCCTCTATTTCCACCACCTTCTCCACCTCTGCCTCTTGAGACTCCTCCTGTCTATCTATCTCCAAAGGCGGTTCCAACTCGTAGCCTTCCGGATCCTTCAATGGTGACCCTTTCTGCTCCTTCGGGCTTCCGCTATTCCATCCCCCCAGCAAGCTCCAATCCGGCTCGAAAGGTGCCAAAAACGGGCCAACCAAGCTTTTGGGAGACTGTACCGGCTCAGGGGATGGAGTGAGGTTCCTACGAGGAGGAATAATAGGTGAGGGCGAAGGCGAGCGGCGACGCTCGTAGAGGGGAGTTTGGGGACGGACCGGGAGAACAAGAACGTCGGATTCATCTATTGGAGATAGCATGGATTCTTCTTCTTGGGCCGTCGATGGGAGAGGTGGCCAAGATTCCTCTGGAATCACATCCTCGTTAGGGACGGGGAAGGGGACGCTTTCTCCTTCTCCAACGGGGATTGGTACAGGGTGATTCGCTGTGGTTGGTGTGGGAATTTCGAGGCTGGAAGAGAAGATTTGTACCGGCGGTGGTTGGGGTGAGGGAGGTCGGTCCGGTCCTGGCTCAGGTTCAGGTTCGGGATCGGGTTCATAGTCCTTCTCCTTCCCTTTTTGCTCTCCTCCGTCGTCCTCTCCTTCGGCAGGTTCTTCAAGGACAGGTAGAGAAGGGAAGGAGACGTCGTAGTCGCCTTGCAAGTTGTTGTCCCGGGCATTGGTGGGGAGCAGGATCGAGGGGTCTTCCACGTCCATACTGGCTTCTGGAGAGGTGATGGGAGATTCCTCTTCCTCTGCCCCGGGAAGCTCTAACGTCTCAGTCTCCGCACGCCCGCTCTCAGTCCCATTTACTCCGCCGCTCACTCCAATCCCGGCCGACGGAGTACGTTGCAAAGAGTTCTTCAAGCTTCCCACGTCTTCATTCACCGACCTTGAACTGCGACTCGACAGCGTAGATGACGAAGAAATGGTTCGTTTCCTTCCTGCCGAGAGGGATGGTGAAGAGGGTGGGAGTTCGAGAGAGTTTGAGTGTGTCGATGAAGAGAGGGAAAGATTGCGTTGCTGCCCAGTCCCGAATCCAACATGTGGAGGGGTTTTCTGAGTCGCATGTTCCTCGCTCTTCCTCACTCTTCTCCCTCCAACGCTCTCACTCATTGACTTGGCACCAGAAGCAGAAGTAGCGGACCCCTCGCTCTGTGTGCTCACCTTCCTTGTACGCGGAGAAGGAGGGTTCATGATCAGCGGCTTGTCGTCGTATCCCAATTGAAGGGGTGTATTAGGGCGAGGAGGGTGTGGGAGGGAGGTTTGAGATGTTCGGGAGTTTCGGGAGGCGATGGATGTGACTGAAGTCGCGCTGGTGACACGAGCGCGGGGAATATGACTGTGTGGTGCGGCGTGATGAGAGGTGGTCGCTGTTGGAGTAGAAGGTGTCGAGGGAACGCCAGAAGTAGAAAGTGAAGATATCGAACCGCGTTTTCTTCCCCTCCCGCCGCTTGTCCCTCGAGTGGAACCGGAAGAGGGAGCAGGAGAAGATGCTTCAGCAGTCGAGCTCGTGCTCGTGTCTGTGGTTGTGTTGATCTTAGGAATAGGAACAGCAGTTCCTTTCCCACTCCCAGTCCCTTCCGCAGAAGTGGACCCCCCACCAACCTCCTTCTCCTTCGCGGTTGAACTCACACTACTTCCCCTTCCCCTGCCTCTTCCGCCCCTTCCGCCCCTTCCCCTCCCACCTCCGCTTGCAGCAGTGCCACTCCCGCTGCCTTCAGTGGCATTCGCATTAGGTCCATTCGACGATTTTGAAGCCCTCCGTTGTGGTGCTGGCGCATGTTGGACCGTCGACATTTCTTGCTCCCTGGCTTCACGGCATTAGCCGGCCCATTCTTCTTCAGTTCTATAGAAATACTGACCTAACCAACACTTAACAAGGGGGGACGAAGGGGATAATGAGCGTGCCGTTTGGTGAGGTGGCCACTAATTTTTGTTTGGCACGAAGTTATCCCGCTGCGGCCACTTCTTCAACAACCAGTTTCAGGAAGATTGACCAAATGTGCCTTGGAAGAATGGAGTACCCATCACGGATGGGACGCGCTTCTGACGAGTGTTATCTGAGGACACGGTGCTACTGTCGTGACTGGAGACATAATCTTGGATTTTGGTCTTTATCCTTCAAGTTAGGCGAATATGGTGATGCTCCATAAACCTCCCACGGTGGGATTATATCATCCCGTCGTACTAGTAGGCGCTTGCGTCTGTATATTGCTGTGACTACGCAGAGAGTTCTGCAAAAGTTCATAAAATTAAGGGACCTCAAATCGTCTCTTTTGCTCTTTTCGGTTGAAGTTGTACAATTGTGTGCTTCCTTCAGTGCTTCCTTCATGAACATCTTTTCGGGAGTAGGGGATTAGTATACAATCAGAGGATGGAGTGTGAGAGATTCAAATCTCCATTACGAAGTATAAGTGGACTACGCCTCTATGAAAACAAACGCTATCTAAGACATCTCCGTCTATTGCTTCACATGCCCCCGTCCTCTCCTGTTTTCACTCTGCCCTCCTTCTCCTCCCCTCCCTCCACTCCTTCCCTCTCTCTCTCTTTCTCCTCCATTTTCGGTACCTTCTGCCTCCTCCGTATTGTCTTCTTCGCCCCCACTCTCCCTACGTTCCTCAACGTGAGGAGCGCGAGAAGAGAGCAAAGAAATCCTATGCCCGTCGCCGTCCAGAAGGCGGCGCGGATACCTTTGAGCATGGATTCTGGAGGGATGTTGCTCTGTTCCCCATGTACATCAGTCGAATCCATGAACTGAATATGAATGTTTCGATGGTATTGGGAGGATGGAAGCAGGTAAACGTTGAGATGTTCGGGAGTTTCGGGACGCGATGGATGTGACTGAAGTCGCGCTGGTGACACGAGCGCGGGGAATATGACTGTGTGGTGCGGCGTGATGAGAGGTGGTCGCTGTTGGAGTAGAAGGTGTCGAGGGAACACCAGAAGCAGAAAGTGAAGATATCGAACCGCGTTTTCTTCCCCTTCCGCCGCTTGTCCCACGAGTGGAAGCAGAAGCGGGAGCAGCAGAAGATGCTTCAGCAGTCGAGCTCGTGCTCGTGTCTGTGGTTGTGTTGATCTTAGGAATAGGAACAGCAGTTCCTTTCCCACCCCCGGTCCCTTCCGCAGAAGTAGTCGCACCACCAACCTCCTTCTCCTTCGCGGTTGAACTCACACTACTTCCCCTTCCCCTGCCTCTTCCGACCCTCCCGCCCCTTCCCCTCCCACCTCCGCTTGCAGCAGTACCACTCCCGCTGCCTTCACTGGCATTCGCATTAGGTCCATTCGACGATTTTGAAGCCCTCCGTTGTGGTGCTGGCGCATGTTGGACCGTCGACATTTCTTGCTCCCTGGCTTCAAAGCATTAGCCGGCCCATTCTTCTTCAGTTCTATAGAAATACTCACCTAACCAACACTTAACAAGGGGGGACGAAGGGGATAATGAGCGTGCCGTTTGGTGAGGTGGCCACTAATTTTTGTTTGGCACGAAGTTATCCCGCTGCGGCCACTTCTTCAACAACCAGTTTCAGGAAGATTGACCAAATGTGCCTTGGAAGAATGGAGTACCCATCACGGATGGGACGCGCTTCTGACGAGTGTTATCTGAAGACACGGTGCTACTGTCGTGACTGGAGACATAATCCGGATTTTGGTCTTTATCCTTCAAGTTAGGCGAATATGGTGATGCTCCATAAACCTCCCACGGTGGGATTATATCATCCCGTCGTACTAGTAGGCGCTTGCGTCTGTATATTGCTGTGACTACGCAGAGAGTTCTGCAAAAGTTCATAAAATTAAGGGACCTCAAATCGTCTCTTTTGCTCTTTTCCGTTGAAGTTGTACAACTGTGTGCTTCCTTCAGTGCTTCCTTCATGAACATCTTTTTCTGGAGTAGGGGATTAGTATACCATCAGAGGATGGAGTGTGAGAGATTCAAGTCTCCATTACGAAGTATAAGTGGACTACGCCTCTATGAAAACAAACGATATCTAAGACATCTCCGTCTATCGCTTCACATGACCCCGTCCTCTCCTGTTTTCACTCTGCCCTCCTTCTCCTCCCCTACCTCCCCTCCTTCCCTCTCCGTCTCCTTCTTCTCCATTTTCGGTACCTTCTCCCTCCTCCGTATTGTCTTCTTCGCTCCCACTCTCCCTACGTTTCTCAACGTGAGGAGCGCGAGAAGAGAGCAAAGGAATCCTATGCCCGTCGCCGTCCAGAAGGCGGCGCGGATACCTTTGAGCAAGGATTCTGGAGGGATGTTGCTCTGTTCCCCATGTACATCAGTCGAATCCATGAACTGAATATGAATGTTTCGATGGTATTGGGAGGATGGAAGCAGGTAAACG
>MU271221.1:48999-77916 GCA_021432655.1 Atractiella rhizophila | reverse complement strand
AAATCGGTCCACTTGGGAGAATCATGCACAGGGGAGAGAACTGGAATTGGCGCTCCGGTTGAGGTTCCTATTTCCTGTGTAGGAGGACTAGCTAAACGAGAGGTAGGGTCATTTGCATCTGTGACGAAGCAACGCAAGGTTTGGTCGAAGTCCTCAAGCGATGGGGAGCGTGATCGCATCATATTCCATTGTGAATCCTAAAAGTTGGCTAAATCAGATGTCTAAACCTTTTGGAAAGGGCTAAGAAAGCCATGCCTCCTCCTCGAGCAAGAGTTCGCTGACCCGTTCTTCGGTAATCGATGCCTCTTCCTCAAAAGCATCCAATTCATCAGATAAGATGTAATGTCTCCAACTGAGGAACTTCATGTGCTCCACAACTCTGTTCTACATTCATCAACGAGAGAGGAAACGTTCTGGAGCGGTGGGGTTGCAACGTACGTGGTGACTAGTGGCCACATGTCGGGGTGTTTCTTCGCGAAATGAAGAACGTTTCGGAAGCCACCCGGCAGATCGTTCAACTGGATACGACTTAATGGACACCTTTTATTGGAGCATATTAGTGAAGAGTCCTTACAGCGGCAAGAGGGTCCCGTTCACGATTTGGCCAAGATGGAGTGTTATGACCAGCCGTACGCTTAACGCCAATCAGAGCACAGACGTACATAATAATGTGACGAATCGTCATGTCTTGAAACCCTCCTGCAGCTTTGCCGAGTTTTTCGATGTCATAGTCGGAAGAAAAGACTGTGGAAGCCTCATGAAGCGCACCGAGCCATCGACAGGAGCATGCAAATAGCTTGGCGAGCGCTGAATGCAACTCATAAGCCCTCGCACTACCACCCTTCTGTTCGCCCCGACGATCTCGATAGAGTTGATAGTCGCTCGCAGTTTTGACGACGAACACCACTTCATACTTCTTGTCCCACCACGAACGGAGGTAGAGAAGAACTTCGTATACTTCCTCCAGCATGTTCTTTAGCTTTACTTCATCTCTTAGACGAATCGTTTCACCTGAAGTAGATTAGCAGGACTCTGATTGTAGCAATGAGATCGTACGACAAAAGCATAGGCGGCGTTGAATCGACTCAGTACACGCCCAGAACTCACGCAGCTGCACATTCGACGCTTTGTCCACCTCCATCTCTATGAATGTTCGAGGACGAGTGAAGAGCTTGTAAGGAATTCTGGCATACTCTTTGTAATCTTCTTCGCTCCTACACAAGAGCACCTTATCAAGGCTGATACAGACGCATGGAGTATTACGACTTGTCTCACAAGATGGGGACGCTGCCGTTGAACGAGCTTATCCAATTATCGATCTGAGGAAGCGTCAGGACGCACTTGGATGGGAAGGATGGGAAGGAAGGCCTCACTACTATGAGGAAGCTCAAAATGTCACCCTTTTCAACCAATTTTGTTCGCACCCCCTCATCGCCGTGTGTCCACAGAAATCGATAGTGATCCCTCGCAAGTGCCAAAAGTTCAGGGGTACTAGGGAGCAAAGGGAAGGAGGAGGAGCTATAACCTGACCACTGGGCAAAAAGGAGTCGAAGGATGATCGACAAGTTTGCTAGGCTGGGCTCGCGAAATGTCGAAGTGGACATGAAAGCTAGATCGAAAGCCCTCTGCAAGAACATGCGGCCATGTCCGTGCTTCAGTCTACCCATCAGACGAAAGTGGGCACGTTGTGTTTGCGGGGAATAGAAATCTTGCAGAGTAGGCATGCGCAATGAAGCGAATTTGCCAACAAGTTCAGAGTGGGTAGAAAGCATAGACCCAATGCAGAAAGTGTAGAAAAGGAGGACGTCGACGAAGTCCGCATTCAGACTCGGATTAGCGCGACGATTCTGTTTGATCTCCTCATAAGAGATGGTCCTGTTCGTTGCTGACTGCAATCGATAGTTGAGCAATAAATCCGTCCCGTTTTCGAGCGAGGCAAGAGAAAGAAGGCTATCTGCAAACCTTCTTGTCCGCTCTTCCATCACCAAACGATGCTGTAGTGTAGAGGCCCTGAGATTTAAAACTGCAAGGATGATCTCCTCAACGCTATCTTTGTCCTTCCAAAGCTGACTGAATTTTAAAGCCTTCTTCTTTGGCAATTGGGCTCTGATGTCCTTGAGAAGGTCTGTTGAGCTTTTATAGTCGTCATCCCTCAAGCCTTTCAAGTCTACTCCAAGACTACGATTGAAACTCAAAAGGTATTAGTGATAACAGTGGAAAACAGACCCTTTGCGTCGATGAGACAATCCTGCATAATAGGTCCTTTCGCACCTACATGGATCCGACTTTGAGCCTGAAGAAATGGAGGTGATAAAGTAAACAGACACCTGGCTTGACTTTCTGCACGCATCACAAGCTAAGGACGTTGCCTGCCTCTTTCTACACGGGATCTTCATATCGACGCATCGCATGCAAGACCCTTCCTTATCTCTATTCACCTTGCCTGTGCGACCTCGAGCTCCCTGGACACATAATTTGCGATCAGTTGAAATGAGCACTCGCAGAAGGTAGAATAGAGACCGTCCAAAGGAATAATAAAGCAGAAACCATGCGGAGTCTCTTCTGAAATGGCCAAAATTTGACGTAAATCAGAGTTTTTCCACTCAAGTACCGTTGAGTTGCTTCAAAACTAATTATTACGAACACTTCTTTGACCAGTCCATGATTCTTGCCTCTTGTGCAGTTCAGTTAACCTGAAAAGGCGTACCACAGTCACTTCCATTTCCAAATTTTTGTCCAGATTTCCCTTATGGGCCACTAAGCAGGATTATACAACTGATTTTACAACAGCTACAGAATTCACCAAAGGCCAGCACCAACAGGGAGAAGATGCGATTGTGCGAGCAGCCTTCCAGGCACACAAACTTGCCATCCACAGCTCACTTATTATTCTCGATCTGTGTAGATTCCGTTGCGTTCGTTTTCACATTGAAGCTTCACGAAGCTTGAGCTGCCTCGTGTCTGTGCTACCATACATAGCATCCCAACACATCGACGAAAAAGCACGAACTGCGGGAGGATGTTTAAAATAGTGCAGGAGGCGTAGTTCCGAAAGGTACGCCTTGTGCAGTATCGTATTTTGACGCGCTTTTCAACCAAATCAAGTGAAATCATTGGAAATCAGGAAAATTGACATCGTGATTGAAGGTCGTTGGCAACCTCTGTATCTAAATTTCATGTTCGTGCCCAAACAGCACGCTAGTTTGGTAATTATTCCGTGATTCGACTCCGAAAGCTTGTCAAAAAGCTTGAATGCTCCTATGCCAAATGGATGCTCGATGCTCGCAATGCTAAGCCTATAGTCAATTGGTCCTAAGCAATTCAAAGGCTCGACGTGATATTGCAGATAATGGCGCACGGTAATAGGGGGCTCGAGCCGCTGAACCCTGGCTGAACCACATCGGTATCAGGCTCATGCCTGGCTCAGGCCCCATATCCTTAGATCTCAGAAAGCATGTTTTTGTCGTCAGATTTGTCTTTTGGTGAACCACAGTCATGGGCTTGCGAATCGTCAGAGTCAAAAATCATGTGCGACAAATTTCCCTAGTTTCCCAATACAGATTTCAACCTTCATGCTTTTTTTTCTGCAGAAAAATAGTGTACAGCTGCAGAAAACAAAAGTGGGTGGTGCGACGCCTTGTCGCGAGGCTGTGCAGATTACGAAATGTAGTCTTCACGGGAATGTGGCAGAAGGAACTGAAACTTGAAGGTAAACGCATAGATGACTGTTGCTAGATCGTGACCACTGGTTATGAGACCCGCAGGGACCGCAGGGACCGCAGTCGTTGTTCAAAGATGGCCATTTCGACAGCATCCGATGACTAAAGCGGCGGCAGAATTGGATGCCCTTCCACATTTGATAATTCTCCTGACTACAATCAATATGTTGCTTGATTAAGCTTGCGCTCTTGGTGGCTCGTACATCGGCCCCCAAGCGTCACATGTCGCCTATCACCGAGTATGAGAACCGATTTTTCTCCTGGATTCTTATTGTGGGGAGATAGAGGACGTTCTTGCGACCCCGACCGCGTACAGAGGTGTTTGTGGAGCTTCTGCTGGTTTTGTCCGATGTTTCTTCGCCTCGGCTCGCTAAGAAGAATTCTTTCCCTCAGCCTTGGGGTGACAGTTTCTTGAAACGATGAGAGAATCATGAGTGGAAATGTCAACTCATCAAACTGGAGGCTCAGTATGGCTACGCCAATCTACCTTCGCTTTCCTGTTCTCTTAGTTTGATGCCAATGCACCCATGCAGCAGATAATGGCATTGGCGTCACTAGCTCGGAACTACTTAGATCTCACCCGAGTTTTGTTGTGAAGACCTCAACCAAAATGTTCATTGAACGCTCAATGTGAATTCAGCCTTCTTTTGAAATCTTACATCTGAAAGACAATCTGAAAGCTCTGCGCACTTGTCAAGAACCTTGGACCCTTGGGATTGGCTCAGTAATATTTGAATTTCGGCAAGAGCTCCAACCGTTCGAAGATTCAAAATTGTTGAATTTAGGTGGATGCCATGCTGAGATTTGCGGAGAAGGTTTTTCACGACAGCGGCGTTTGAATCAGTGGTCGGCTGTGGGGTAAGTCATAAGCGGTATCTACCTGGAGATGCAATGGCACTGATTCATTCTTCAGAGGAAAGTTGACATATCGTAGAAGCCCCACGATGCGAACGAGTCCCGAGGTGTGGTTGGAGACACCTTCTTGGCTCCTGTTCCCCGACGTGACTGCGAATTGCTACTTAAGTTGTGAACCGTCCTCATGTCTGGGAATCAGTTCTGTCTCCTTTCCTCGTCGCCGTCGTAAACATGAGCACTGAAGCGCCAGTTCAGACTTTCGTGCAGTGGAGGAAGGAGGACTACCGACTCCACATTGTGCCGGTCGTCGTTGGAGCCTCCATAGGTTTTATCTTGTTCGGGATAACAGCCCATCAGTTCTTGCATGTATTTACGATCATGCACGAACGCGCGACCTCGTACTCTAGGTCCTGGTGGATACTAGTGATCTTGTTCTGGCTCAACTTGGGGGACACGTATGGACCTCCCTTGCCTTATTTGCCCAGCCAATGATGCCAAGAGCAGCGTGGTCAAATTCGTTCTTTTCGTCCGCTACATGCAGAGTGCTGCTCTCGACGGGCCGCTCTTGTTTTTCAAACCCGCTGATCGAGCCATCAGTAGGCTTTTTCACTTGTTTAACATATTGATTTTCACAAATGGTGGTTGGATAGTCCCACTCACAGCTTTTCAAGGCTCTCTCACGGTGTATGTCCAACTGCTCTACATATACCGCATCCTACGGATCATTCGGTTCGTCAATTCTCTCATGTTCTCAAGCATTTTTAGATTCTGGCCGTTCATAACGTTTATCAAGGGGCATGGCGAAGTTCAACCCGTCCCATGAGAGGGCGAAGCTCGTCACATACGGGTAAGACATGTTCCCTCCTCGTAGAATTGAGTTAACAGAAGGAAAGGTGTCTCTGTGTCGCGGGATTATTTATAATCGCTTCGGTGCAATCTCCCCCGTGCCATAGCCAAGTAAAGGAACTCACATGCTGTAACAGCTGGTCGGATTCGTCCTCTACGCCCTTGGTGAGGCACGTCCGATTATCAACTACTTTCCACGTCTGTTAGTCCCAGGAATATTAGGTCTGGGTTGTAAGTTCTCTTTTTTACCTTCGTACAAATGGTTGAAATTTTTGTTCGGTAGGTGCGTCCGTGGTTGATGTGATCCTCTGCGCTTGCATGGTTTATCATCTCAGACAACATCAATCGAAGTCAGGTTTCGACAAGACCAACTTCATGGCTTCAAAAGTGCGTCTTCTTTTGACATTGAGTTATCGACTGATCAGTTTTAAATAGTTTATGTAAGCTCAGGCTTGATTTGGGATTTACTATCCGTCGCTCAAAGAACCTTAGCACACTAACCCTCGAAACTGGACTAATACCAACGCTATTACAGGTTTGTTGACCGTCCTTGGCCCCAATAGAAGCTTACAGAAATTTAGATCCTGGAGCTGCTGCTTATTATCATCAAACCGGTTTGTCATCCTCTTCATCTTGACCATTCCATTGACGTCGACGTACAGCGCTCAGGTTTGTGGGCAGGGGTTGGATATTTCATTGCAAAGGTGTACGTGATGGCGGCGCTCGTTCTCTACGAAGCATCCTTTGCCACCAATATGTCTTCAATAAGTCACGAGCAGAAGAACACGTATCCTTCGCGAGAACTCCCACGCGGCCGATTCCGTGACCAAATCCTTGTAATGTCTCCTTCATAATGCCAATGAAAAGGAGCTGAGAAGGCGGTGGAAGGTCACCGAAATATCTGTGCAGCAGGCTGATGCAATAGAACAGTCAGTGCAGTTAGAAACCGTGCATTCTTCGCATTCGTTTCAGGAGAAGAAAGGAGAGTCTACTTCGAGTGTACAAAACTACGAGGTCTGATGGTCTAAGATCTGGAATTTTGGGGTGCTGTCGTTGTTTTTCAGTACTGGTACCGTCGTTCGTGTGCATTTTGCGTTTACTTAGTTTGATTCTTTGGTGTTGTAGATTGTGTTTGATGTTGCAACCGTGACCATCGTTCATCTTGAAATCCAAAAGCATTGACCATTGTGCCCTAATACTGACCTTGCTAGTATCTTGTCAACCGACTTATGGTGCAGTTATAGGTTTCAGTTAACAATTTGAGGTGATAGACTTAGGGCTCAACACAAAACTGAGAGATCACCCCCTCAAGGAATGCGACGAGGATTGCAGCGCGTGATGCCTACAACTAAATGGAACCATTTATGCTCCAACGGATGATCCTCAACGTCTAACGGGACTAGAAGTAGACGTAGTCCTTTCTGCAAATGTGTCCACCGTTTCTCAGTCATAAGATCACCAAACATGCCTCCAAGTTAGCGTCGGGTTGAAATAACATCGTCTATCCAAACGACTGTACCGTTGCATGCCATTTCAACGTTTCAACGGCACTCGGTACTCAGTCAAGGTGCATGAGTTTCTAGCATACGGTGATTTGTGATATCACTGCAAACTAGCCGGCATTTCAGCAACGAACTAGGCGTTGTAGCCTGGAATCCACATGTTTCCATCCTCCCTTCATCTGCTACTTCCCAAACTACTAACAGAGTTTGCATGGAAATGATTCTGGGCAGGCATTAGGCTTTCAAATGCCGAATACTCTGATGGCGGAGCCAGCAAGGGAACTGAAGTACTGAAGGATGACACTCTTTCTCTTTCTCTTTGTTACTCTCCACCTATGTTTCATAGCTTCTGTACACCTCTGCTAATAGTACGAATCGTCCTGCGTGCAGGAAAAGTAATGCTCGGACGGAACTGCTAAACCTTATCCGAAGACAAGGGGAGCGTTGCCCATTGCATTACTTCCTTCCTTGGTGAGCAGAAATGTCAGACCAGTGAGCAGCGCGAGGAACAATGGAGCCGTTGCCAACAACTCCCGTGCCTTTGCCACCGTGGCCTACGAAAGACACGAAGACCATCGAGGAGTCGTGAGTGTCTCCCTTGTTTCCCCAGTTTTCTGAATCTATTCGGACTTGTCTCTTGAATGCTTTTGGGAGGAGACATTATATTGGCTTCCTATATGTCTCTCATTAAGTTCCCTTGCGCAAGGTGCTAGAGCTCGCGGGTCTGAATACCTCAACAGCTCAGAACCTCGAAAATGCCTGATTATGGCTCAAATCGCGGCCGCGGCATGGAGGTTTGTTGATATCCTTCTCTCATTTATGGTGGAAAGACTCCACAATCGGCTGGGGTTTTTATAACCTCGAAGGTTCTGTGTAATCTTCCGCGCAATTGTATCACCTGTTACTCAGGAAATAATCTTGAACGGAAGAACTCGTTCCCACCTCTCTGTACTTTGGATGAAACGCGTAGATGAGCGCGTTGATCGATTATGACCTCAAACAGTATATTTTTTTCTCTTTAGATTGCAAAGGAGTGTTTAGAATATCCCTTTATTTTTTCACTGGGTTTCATTTTATTCTTCTGCGTCAGCATATTGAAGCAACATTGTGATTGTTTCGTCAACTGCAAAGACCATCCAATCCTTTACTCTGGGAGCACGAAAAACTAATCAATGCTTTCTGGTCTAGAAACAGTAACGTCCTCCTCGCAGCTCTCACTCGCACTCGTCTCTTCTTGACTACCAAGGCTTTCCCCTCTTATTCAACCACAGGGCATCACACGCTAACCGCTCTGTCTCCACTCCCGGAAGGTGGAGGGGTAGCTGATGTAGTTACTATCACTCTTGGTCCGATCCAACAGGACGTCGTGTTCTCCCACCTCACACCATCTCCTCCCCCGCCTACACCCTCGCCAGCACCTCCCAAACCTACACCTCCGCCACCTCAAACCCGACCTGGTGCATCGGTGGACGAAGAGATCTCGGAATCCGAACTCGTCACCCTCCTCCAATCCAAAGCTCGCTCCGATCCTCTCCTCGCCAAAATCCTCACGCTAGCGGCACAGAATCAGGCGTCGAGCGATCAGTTGAGCGCGTTAGGTAGATATGTCGGGATGTTGAGGGAGGGGCAGAAGCGGATGAGGGCGAAACAGGCGGCTCAAACTTCGACCACTGCTGTCCCTGCGTCAACTTCTGGTGCGACCCAGCAGACCACAGCGCTTCCGAATTTTATTCCCACTGCTCCTGCTACCAAAAACGAATTGGCTGCCAAGGCTGCATCTCCACTAAAGAATTCTGACACTTCTAAAGGGCCGCCTAAGCCTGTCGAGAAGGTCCTAGTTTTCGCTTTTCCTCCCTCAAAGGATCTCTTTGTCCTCCCCTCCGAGTTTAGACTTGTGGAGCTGGATGAGCATGGGAATGTCGTGGTGGAGGAATCTACTGCTGAGGAGGTGGAATGGACGGGGGATGGAAACTCAAAGAAGAGGAAACGTGGGGAGGAGGAGCTGGAGAAGTCGTCTGCGGTTGAGGGAGACCTTAAGAGCGAGGGTCATAAAGAGCCGAAAGGCACAGAATCCAAGAAGGATGTATCGGAAGAAGGGGGTGCCACGGAAGGTTCCTTGTTAGGGAAACCTAGTGCAGAGACAGCTATGGCGGCGTCAACGAACGTAAGCAAGAAGGTGGATAGTATGGACGTTGATCCCCCGTCCATGTCGGACGAGCGAGCGTCGAGGGGGGTCAATACGGAGAGAGGAGAGGAAGGGGTACAAGTTGGAGAAAATCAGACTAAGAAGGAGGAAGGGCATGAGAATCCGAATGGGCAGCCAGACTCGCCTGCAAGCAAAGAGGAGGCGTCGAAGGATAAACCTGTATCTGAAGTGCCAGCGACTGTGGAGAACAGGGAAGATCGAGAACCATCACCGTCTTCGTTGACAGAGAACGGTGCGCCACCTCCTGGACTAACACGTCTCCGAAAATGCCGTCTGTCGTTCTACATCCCTCCTCCAGGTTACAAGGAGAAGCGTCGCTATATCTCTCTCTCGGGTCTTTCTGATCCGTCTCAGCCATCGATGACAGA
The DNA here is from genome assembly GCA_021432655.1 of Atractiella rhizophila. Taxonomy (NCBI): domain Eukaryota; kingdom Fungi; phylum Basidiomycota; class Atractiellomycetes; order Atractiellales; family Hoehnelomycetaceae; genus Atractiella; species Atractiella rhizophila. The sequence goes on along the minus strand of MU271221.1, from coordinate 68,420 downwards.
TGCAACACCAGATCCGATGGTGCCAGTAGACATGATGTTAACTTCTGTGCCTGAAAACGTCTGGAGAGAAATGAAGAAGCTTGAAGGGAAGATCGACAAGGACGAAAGGGACAAGAAATATGCTGTCCAAGTACGCTGTTCTCTCCCTCTTGTCTATCTTCTAGGCTTAACACATTGCACGTTGCTACAGAAATCAGTGCAGCCACCTCCCAAATACCTGCATCTCCTTGCCCCAAAAAATGCTCCCGCCAAGTCATACATGCCCGTCGCTCCTTCTGCGCCAACATCTCAGGCTCAAGCAGCCAGGCCATCTGCCCCACCTGTCAAAAGAGCGCGAATGAATCCTCCAGTCCGAGGTCGTGTCGTGATTTCCGGTCGAGGAGGTACCTCTGGAGCCGGAGCGGGAAGAGGAGCGCCGTTGACAAGGACGGATAGCAGCTCTTTCAAAGGTGCCCAATCGCAAATTATGGCGGGAAGTCCACTCAAAGGCGCACAACCTCAAATCGCAGTTGGAAGTTCTAATGCGTCATCGTCATCATATAGGCCGACGTACGCTGCAACCGGAAATGTGGGAGCTGGGAGAGGGAGTGTTGCGGCTACTGGGAGAGGAGGAGCCCCAACACCAGCTCGCACGGTTTCAGGAGCAGCAAGTGGAACCGGAAGGGTTCCATTCTCTTCCTCCCAGCAATATCGCACTGCACCTATCTCTACTCCGCCGAATCCTGCCCCCAGCTCAAGGGACAACGCCGGCGTCGTCGACAGCACCGAGAGCGACAGCAACAGTGCCTCCACGTCCATTCTCGGGTACCTACTCCCAGTCTCACACTCAAACATATAAGCAGACGCCACCACTTGCAACTCAAGCTCCACAAGCCTCCTACTATTCCTCCACGAACGAAAGGAAGAGCTTCGGACAGACTGGCGGCGGTGGTCTTACATTTCGACCATTGGGATCCACTGCCACAGGAGCGGCAAGGGGGAGAGGAGGCGGGAATGTTGGAAGAGGAAGAGGTGTGCCGAACTCAGCCACTGCACCACACCCTCTTCCTGGGGCATCGACACAGACACCTCAAAGTGGCACGCAAGGAGAGAAGAAGGTGGAGACAATCGTTATCGATGATGACTGAACTCATCTCTTATTTTCATGTTCTCAACCTATTCTCATGATTGCACTTGTGCCTGTATCTTCCACATCGTTGTAGTGGTTCATACGCCGCTTCTCGGGATGAAAGCGCAAGTGCAGCGTTGTTGCCATTTGGTTGGAACTACTGCACTCTCTCTTTCACCTCCACGCAACTGAATGTATTTGATGAAAAGCAATGAAGACTCCTGGGCAACGATTCAACTTGTGTTTGTGCGAACGCGAAGTACGTGGTGTCGCTTCATGTTGGTTGACTTGTCACAATAAATGGGAACTGCTCCCCAGTACAACAGTTCTCCAGCGATAAAGCTATTTTGACTTCCGACGGGGGAATCATAAAGTGTCTGGTAGAATGTATTAACGCGCAGCTGCACGAGAAGTCAAAGACGACACCCTCATTCTTGTTCGTATTCGCCTGCAGCAGCCTCTACACAAGCAGCTCTGGTGTAAAGGTGCGTGTTTTGTTTCTCAGGAAAGATGATAGTGGTTTGTGAGGTTGTCTTCTCAAATGACGCGTTGTCTTGTGTTGGTTGTGATACCTTTATTGAGTGGTGCTGCTGAGGAAATCATCTCCTGTCGCTTTGACGTGCACAAAGCTGTCGCGTCTCAAGATAAACTGCCCTGTACCGACCAGTTCAATAGCGAGTCTGTGCCTTGTACTGTACAAGTATTTGAACGAATTGCATTGGCACTCTTTGCCCTGATGCCGTCTGGGCTCAAATGGTATGACCTGAAGCTTGGCTTGATTTTTTCTCAGCACTTGTCAAATGTGCTCTTGAAGGTTCAAGCAACAAAGGAAGCAGGCTGTTGACCCTCTGTCAAGTAGAACTCTACTCTCGTTTGATCAAGCGCTAAACAACGTTTTGAAGTCTTAGTCTGCACCATCAGCAATATGTCGTCTCAACAAGTCGACCCAGAGGTTACGGCCACTAACGCTGGTCTCTTCTCCAACCTTCCTATTGAGATATTTGATTTCTACATCCTCGGCATTCTACCCCTCTGGGCGTTGGGGAAGCTACGAAAACTGAATAAAGGTTTTTGGAGACAAAAGATCGATGATTACCTCGAAACAAAGTTCAAGACGTATGTCGGCAGGTATATGGACGACGTTGAGGAATTCAGGGAGGCCATGCGAGTGACAGGAGCCATCATTTCCGGGTTAGTTACCGGACACATTTTCCTTCCTTCTGTCGCTTATGTAAGAACATTTCAAGGTCAACGGCACTGTCCTTCATCTCAGGGGATGAATCTTGGTCCGCTAAAGACCTCGATATTTATGTGCCAGTCGGTCACTCCGATGCTCTAGTCCGGTATCTCGTCGACGAGGAAGGGTACCAACCGTCGAACGACTGGACGCGTCCACATCCTTACGACAACAACCCGAATTATATCACATGCCCTAAGAATGTGAGCGGCATGACCAAGACGAGGGAATCAACAGGCGAGAAGGTCAAAGTGGACGTCGTCGAATGCCACCATAAAGATCCGAGACATTGCATCACTTGCTTTCATTCTACAGTCGTTGTTCGTCGTCTCTCTTAACTTATATATGTAATCACGCCAGTGATTCTGACGGCAGGATGCAGATGAACTACATTGCCCATGATTACGTTCGAGTACTCTATCCCGTGCTCACCTTCAAGCATAGTGGCTACGAGCTGCGAGAATCTCTGCAACATCCGCTCCAAGATCGTGAAAAGAAGTGCATGGAGAAGTACCAGGACCGTGGATATACGATTGTCTACGACAGCTGGAAGCTGGGGGATGAGGGAAAGATTGCATGCAGTCTTTCTTGCCCTTCCATCACACGTCCATTGAAAGGAAGAATGTCGTCCTCTCTCGTTATCGATGGCGACGCAGCTTCCTTCGCTCTCCGCATTCAGCGTACTGCTATCTCGTCTCCCAGGTTACATTATGCGAGTCAGCCTGAGAACCAGCCACGGATATGGAAAGAGCCTGACTTTCAGGAGATGCTCCGAGAGGTCTTGAATCGCCGCTCTTTGGATCACACAGACGGCAACTTGTTGTTGAATCAGCTTCTCAAAGCATGCATTCGGGAGGGGAAGGAAGCTCTAACGTACAAGATTCGGGTTCCGGGGAGCGACGATACTTTTTGGGACGATGCTATGGCTGTTCGTTACCCCGCTTGGAAGCTGGACCTGCTAGATATCTATCATTGGACCCTGAGGACGAGGTGTAGGAATCGTAAGCACTTTCTTCTTAATCAATTCTTTCTCAAATATGGCCGGCAGCGCTCTGTAGGCGATCAGAGACCTACGGCTCTTATCCTGAGTTAGGTGTGCTCGTTCCTCTCATCCCTGAACCAAACTGAGGCGCCTTTAGGTTATGGTGCAAAGAAATTGCTCGAGGGTTTGATTCTGGGAAATTCATCGATGTGCATTCCAATTCATCGTTACAAGTAATCTCCCCAGTCGGCGGGCATTGTTTGATGATTATTAGAAATTTCGATGAAGTACCAGCTAAGAATTGGCGATGCTCAAGTTGCAACTTTGATATGCCAGAGTGCAGATTTGGTCTGCTTCCTAGTAGCAGTTATTTAACAGCGTAATAGGCCAAAACTATTTTGCTTTCGCCCTCCATTCGGCGCGCAAGTGGGTCGTTCTGAGGGGAGTCAGTCTTCTGTGCTGTCGGTGGATTCGTTGGAGTCTTGGACTCAAGATTTCGCCACACCGTCACAGCGACACTGTGTGGGTTGACGGGGATGTTGTCGCCATGCGTTTGTGGCAGGAGCCGATAAAAAGACTGCCATTGAGCTGGCTCGAAACGACTCGAAGCGACCCCTTCACATCGAGAAACCTTGGTCTAACTTCTAAACATGAGGCTTATCTTTTTTGCTAGTCTCTTCGCCGCTCTGGCGATGGCAGCACCTATCAAGGAAGAGAGAACTTGCCTTTCCATAGTGCTTTGCACGAACGGAACGGTAGAACAGGAATTCAAGTAAGCTATGCGCTTTCAGATTTTTCCGTTGCTGAGCGCTCTGTTCTAGCTGCAAATGTCCTGCGGGTTGGACGGAGATCCCTTTCGGGAAGTAGTCGAGTGTTTGGTTTGTAAGCGATCCCTCACACGGCCTTCGTTTCATTCAAGCCTACCAAGGTGCGACTGACAATCTGTCGAGGTAACAGTTTGCGGAAGTGCTGGAATACATCATTACATCGGGTATACTCCTGTAGTTACATGCAACAACCACATATTCAATGATCGAGCCAGCTCGAGAACCCTCCTTCATAGATGCATGAAGCACTATCCCTTGTTCCCCTCCCTATCGCCTTTCGGTTTCTTGAAAGCCAAAAACTGGAGCATCGTATTCTTCCTACTCTCGCTCAAGACCTTTTTGAGGCCTTCCAGGTCTTTCTGCAGTTCCGCTCCGGAGTCCTTCTGTCTCGTCTTCTTCGCGCTGATGGTAGCATAAACCTTTTGGAGCGTCTCGTCTGCTTTTGGAGTCATGAACATGGGTAGGGTTTGATGAATGAATTCGATTTCGAGAGTCGCTTGTAGCATTCCGCCCATGCCGAAAGCTTCAACTTTTGAGAAACAAGTGAGCGTGATGGTGGCCAGTTCGTATACGAGACGCTCAAGGACGCGATTGACCAATGTGGGGGTAACACCAGAGACTTGAGCATGAATAAGGACTAAGGAAAGGAGAGAGGAGTAGATGAAGGGATGGACCTCTATTTGGCCATATTCGATCAGCCTGATTTGGTGCAATTGAGAATATGCGAAAGGCAAACCTGTCGGTTTCGGCGTGTTGAGCCAATCGATACCATCTTCCAATACACCAACTGTAATGATCTTTTCTATTCGAGCGCGTTTACTCTCCACGTAATCGTTGAAAAGTCTATCGCTTAGCTCCTTTACGACGTTCAAGAGAATCTGTGTCAACATGTTCAGCACAGATATCAACAGAAGAATGAAAGGCGTACGTCGAGATCTTGGTCGATCTCATGTTTGAAGATCTCGTGGAACTTTTCTGCGAGCTTGGGTATAACTTTCTCTTGGAATTCTTCGAGGTTGCACATGCTTAACAATAACCGTTTGTCCTATCATGCTTCGCATTAGCTTTTCTCGAGAGGTGAAAGTGCAAAGTACCAAGTCGACTTCTTCGGTGCCTTCTAACTGTCCAATGCCCTCTAAGATATTGTACCAACTGTCAAGAAACGCTTTCTGGCTCTTAGCGACGAGGGCTGGGGGTATGGGCTAACACTCGCTAAGCCTTTGTAACATGGTGATGTAGCGGAATCTAGGACGAACCACTTCCTCCCTCCTCTCCCTTTCCGCTCGACCCAAAAATCCTTCCTTCTCCACCTTCCCAAAGATGCTCCCACAAAACCTCAGCTCTTCCTCTTCAAACCGCACCAGAAGCTTCACATTGGTCGTGCTCCGCCCGCCTTCATCTGCATCTGGCTCCCAATCTTCCATACGCGTTAGGAGACCCGAATCTATCCCAGGCACAACGCCACGCACGCCAGCGCAGGTCAGATGGGTTACGGTCGAGAAATAGGCTTGAAGACGTACCACGCGTCCATGAGCTCGCGATAACAGCGAGGAATCCACTCCGCGCACTCTCCAGGAGTTCTTTCAAGAGCTGGGTGGGTTCACCGACTAAATCCCCACCGTTGCTTTCTGAAACGATATGGGAGAGGACTCGGAGGATTTTGTTTGTCCAATGTGCGGTCATCAGAGCGCTTGAGTTGGAGGGGATGTACGGAAGCGCAAGGCTATCTGGTGGCGCAGTGGAGGACGAGGAGGAGAAGGAGAAGAAATTGGAAATGAGGGTCACGTAGAGAGTGATGATGCCGTAGGTCATGCTTTTACATTGTGTGGCTGAGCGTTTCGGCGTTGACGTTGACGAAAGGTTTTTCTGTCATATAATACCACATCTTTTAATACTCAGGAATCGAAATCAAAGAAAGGGACTGACTTTTTGATACTTCCCTTCCGTGTAACCTCTCGCTACTTTCAGAAAAGTAGGAAGAGCGTGGAGCATTACGTCGCTCAAGTCCTTGGTAAATGCGTAAGCAGCTTTCCAAACACTTGAGCCCCTCCCCGTCTCTGTGTCCCACCAACACTTCAGCTCCTCTTCTTTGTGTCAGAAAGTGGGATGGAACGAACCAAGTATTCGATCCATATCTTCCTCCCTACCTTCGAGAACTCCTTGCAGGTCTGCAAGGATGAAGGCTTCGTCCATCTCCCTTCCATCTTTATCGATCGTCTCTGTATATGTTGTAACAACACAGTTCAGACGCATCACGCTCTGGAGCGATAGAAACGAAACGCACCAGCGAACTTCGCCCTCCCCACCTCCTCTGTCTTCTTCAGCAACGAGAGTATCCACTCATTCTGAGTGTCCAAGAATATCCATACTGGTTGATCGTTGGGATCGAGCTCAAGGAGGATCCTGACAACAATTTGAATTTTAGTGAAAGAGAAAGAAGCTAACGAGGGAAGACGCACTCAATCGTCCGTTCTACTTCCTCGATAGGACAACGCGGATCCCTTAACCTCGCTCCAAGGTCCTTCTTCAGATCTCCCACAATTCCTTCCACCTGACTCCAGACCTAGTCACATCGACGATTGAGTTTCCCTTCACCGACTAAAGAGGATGAAAGATCACTAACCTTGTCAAATACTCGTTTCCTCCCCTCCGCTCCCCCACCTCCAACACCGCCAGCCCCAAAAGGGATCAACATCCCCGGTCGGCTTTCCATGAGGTATCTCCCTTTCTTATACGCGGTGAGAGCAGTATCGTATCGTCCCTGTGTCCTCCGTCAGTTTCTAGCAATAACCCACCCTCGTCGAAAGGGGATGCGAGTACATACAGAATCGACCCCCTCTCGTATGACCCCAGGCAAGTTGAAGAAGAACTTGCTCCGCTCAAACACTCCTAAGGTGCTTCGCAACCTCTCTGCCTTCAAGCGTGCATCGAGAATGGGCTGGAACGCTAAAGACGCCTTTTCGTTTGCATCTAGAGCATGCATCATTGTTACTTTGGATGGAACTCTCTGATGACGTAGGGAAGTGTTAAACGAACTGGATAAAGATTCTCTGATATTTCGTACACCTGCGTCTTGTCCGGGTGCCAATGGGCCGGAGGAGAGGTCGTTCATTTCTTCGATCACATCTATTCAACAACAACGGTGAGTCCATTTAGGCATTAGGAGGACGGAAGAAGAAGGTAGAATGCAGACATACTCTGTGTTGCGCCCTTCACGGAGACGAAACGGTCCCATTCTTTCTCTACGAGGGTCTGCAAGGCTTCCGTTCGTGAATCTAACCTGTGACCGATCCGAACCCCAAACGCATAGTAGCAGTTAGTTCACTTGCGAGCGAACTAAGAGTGAACGAAGAAGATACGCACACTTCCCGTAATCTCTCCCTCCCTCTAGCCAAATCCGCAAACGATGCATTGGGATGAACTGTAGAGAGGAAGACCTTTGGGTCAAAGTTCTTGCTGCTGCTCAAGATCTGCTTCTTATCCGTCTCCTTTGGAATGTTTCTACAAATACCGGATAGTCAGTATCCTTCTCTGTGATGGAAACCAAGACAAACGCTAGAATGGAACTCTTAGTCAACCCCAACGGATCACGAGTGTTTTCTCCCCCAGCTCCTGTTCCACCAGACGCCATGTCATCAGCTCCTCCGAACTGGACATCTTCCCACTTCGCTGGTTCGAGACTAGAGAGCCTATACGCCTTCAAGAGAGCTTCGTCGGAAGCGAGAAAGTCGGCGGTGGAGGAGGAGCCATCTGCGAGGCTGCCGTTCGTCGTGGGTGGGACCGCGGGAGGTGGAATAGAGGCTGCTGAGAGGTTGCTGGGCCGCGGACGGGAGGTCGACCCTGAACGTGCGCGGGTGGAGTTGGTGGGAGGCAGGCGATTCACTGACATTCTTGAGCGTGCAAGTTGAACAGTTTGAGACTCGTGAAAGAGAAAAGACGCAAAAGAAGGGTGATTTCTGGGCACGTGATTTTAGTCCTGAAACTACGTGAGTGAAGTGCTCCCGCCAACGAGGAAAAGGAAACGGCTAGTTTGGACGTATTATGAGAGGAACATAAGAAAGGTGTACCACGAATTGAGAATACGATTATATGAATGGAGGGTGAGAGCACTGTAACAGAGGCACAGAACCTGATGGAGGGAACGAAAACGATCACTGGGACTTTGGTACGTTTTTCAAGCGTAAATGGAAAGGAACGATGTTTTTCAGCCTGAGGGGTTGTTTGCAGTGTGCATAACTGGAATAAAGAGTATAAATGACTAGCAGCCTCTTCAGCTTCACACATTCTCACGTTTCACTATTGCTGATTTGCCTTCTGAAGGGGAGAAGGGGAGAGGCGCTTTCTCTCAGTTGACGTGACATGAATGTATGTTCTGGTGCGCTCCGTACCACATACTTACACAACCTTTAGCTCTTCATCGAAATGCGCTCTTTTCTTGCAGTTGTGCGGGTCGTTTCATTTCTTATTCGTGGTATTAACGCAGAGTTCGGCCTGGTTGTCGTCAACCCAAACACTCTAGAGGAAGCAGAGCCATCAGGCCTTGTACACCGTCAATTGCACATGATATCGTTGAAGCTATTGAAGCAGATTCAAATAGTGTGAACTGTTGAGCGCACCTCTCCATATTCGATGCTTATTACAGTAACCTACAGTGCTGTGGGTTCTGAGATGCAACAGAGACGTTCACTAAACAAAGAAAGACAACACTTGTGAAGCTTTGAGATCAACGGCAATATAGACGATTAAACTCGCACAGGGATGCTTCAGAATAACTTGTCCCTCCGTGTCAAACATTAACCTCGCCTTTGTTCTATGACGTACCTTAGCAAGGTCTATGATTTATTGGAGTCTTATAACGAATCCAGTCGTTCATTCCTCGATCACAAAGTGAACCATCCTCAAGTCTCTCATAAATTTCTACAGCTCAGTGTTTGACATGCAACTGATCACCGACATTATCAGTTCCTCTCTGATCTCTTCTACCACGTCCGTCCACCTGGCCCAACCTGGTTTGGACCATTGGACGACATCCTGCTCACTAACCGGGCCGGTTCGACCGTTTCCTCTCCCTCTTCCCACTCCCTTCAGAGAGGAGACATCATCGAGATCGTTGGTGCTCCTTGCACAGCCAAGACGCACACCCTCTACTTCTTGGCGCTCACCACACTCGTTCCGTCATCGTGGGAAGCGAGAATTCGACCCATCCCACATTCCCCGGATCTCGCGGCAACAGGAGAGAAAGGAGAGACAGTGCAGATTCCGCTTGGGGGAAGAGGAAAGGGAGTGGTGGCGCTGGATTGCGATGGGAAATTCAGAGTGAAGAGATTGGCGGAGTTGTTGCGTTTCTACTTCGAGGGCCGGCTCCGTGATTACCTCAAAGGCGCGAACCTAGACGGGTTGGAGTTGAGTGATGAGAGGAATATGGACGCTATGGTTCAAGTTGCGCTGGAGCATCTTCACGTCTTTCGCCCCGCCTCCCTCCCGCAATTAACGGCGACCGTTCGTTCCCTCCCTTCCTATTTAAGAGCGGCGGCGCGGGGAAAAGAAATCGCTTTCCTCATCGTTGATGGACTCTCAGCCTTACACATCCTTCCCTCAACCACCGCAACGATGAACTCAGATCTTGTTTCAGCTCTCCGCGAGGTTCGCTCACGCACTGGGTGGATCACCCTCGTCACGTCCTGGGCCTCCCATCGCTCCCCTGCTGTCCCCACGCTGCCTTCGCGCCTTGGCTCGTCTACCTCAACCCCACAACACATGGTGCAGCCCATGTCGGAGGCACACTGGGCCCTCACTGCACAGATCGTGACATCCCCAATCACGAGGAGAGCAAAAGTTGAGGTTGAGGGAGATGGCGAACAGCTGGAGGCTTGCTTCAGAGCCAGCGTTAATCCTGGACGAGAGAGGTTCGAGATTGTGATCTCGGATAGGGATGTTGGCGCTTTTGAGTGTGGGAGTTGAGCAGGAAGAAGGCAGAAGATGTAGTTGTCGATCGTGCTGTGGAGCTGTTCATTCGACATTCAACGAGAGCGAGTATTGGGACTCAGAGTCCCAGGAGGAGCCATTGAGGAGAATAGACTACAAGGGTCTCATGAGTGTTCCTTTGAGTCTGACCTGAGTAAAATAAGACTTGATGTTAGATGTCCAGAATCCTTAGTAGTCGACCAGAAGAAACCGTTGGAAAGTCGGCGAGGAGTTGAAAACTATCTACGCTTCTCCATGACATTTGGCAGTTGGCGCTGGTTCAATGTACATTTTTGAGTCGTATTATCCATCTTAACAGCGGCAATTGTGAGGGAAGATGAAATCGGTGAAATTAAACGCTCCCATTGTGCTGCAATTTATGCCAAATGTCACTCATTTCAGCTACAGCGAAAAGTCGAAATTTGTAAAAGCTAGCGATCATCAGATGCATAGGACTTCGCTATCTACCCCTCGGCACCGAAGGATGACATAGGTTATTTCCTTCTTCAAACCTTGGCGACTTAGTGGATTGCCTGTGTGAGAATAGATAGCTTGTATGTATACTAACCAAATGGTGAGTAGTTCTCATGGATCGAGATAGATGTTTCTGAGTAGGCTTTGAAATCTCCCGCTCTTATTGAACAAGTGCATATTATCCACTGCGGCTATCTTCATCGCAATATCGTAATCTTGCGAGAAACCGTCTCATCTTGACGGGAGCGATGCTTAGCTTCAGCTTCAAAGTTGCTTCAACGATGACCAATGAATATTAATGAATATTGAATACTATTGAATATCGGCACAATGACAATAATCAATGAACCATGCAGTTGAACGTTCGTCCCCATCAATTCGACCGCTCATCAAGTAACAACTCAGTTTGAATGCTTTCGTGGGTATAAGGACTGATGCACTGATGTTCTGTTTATGCTCAGGCACTTTGTATCACTTAGCCAAATGCGAACACCAATCATGTTGATATATGAAGGCGACGGGGCACCTGACGATACTTATACGTTACGCCTGAGCTGGACCCAATCATTTGTAGACGCCCTCCCACTTGTCCGAAACATCTTTATACACTTCTTGCCTTGGGATTGGACCGGCCGTCTTACGAGAAAACATCCGATTCGCTTTCTACCAAACCGTCATCGCTATCTTTCGGACGCGGTCCACATCTATCTTGATCCTTTTGACTGCTCTTTGCTGTTGGATGATTATGCTACTATGACATTGGAAGGCACATATCAATATGAAGTTGTCAAGCCAGTCACTGTAGAGTTACCGTTCGGCTCAGAAGCGCACACAGCAACAGTAACAGTCACCTTGCCCACAGTTCCCTTTGCGAAACGTGATGGCGTCCGTGCGAAACGTAGTGGCGTCCTTGTGAATCGTCGTGACGTCCAATTTTCACATCTTCAACTTACTACTGTCCCTTCCGGTACAGAGTCGCCGATTGCTGCTCTACCAGCAGAAATATTATCGCTTATTTTCGAGCAGCTTGTACTGGGTGACCGCGATACACATAAAATCTGCTCAACCGTTTGTAAACTTTGGTGGGATCACATGCGGATCCTGGATCCCGAGCCCTCTTCGGGTTTCATCAAGTATCGAAAGCTGGTGTCTTATCCTAAGACAAGAAGATTCTGGACCGAATTGCACTGCAATTTCAAGGACTCTCCACGGGTGAATGTTAGGAATCTCATCGATTTAGCCATCGATTTCCAACAAGCAATCACTGTCGTCTCACTTTCTTGCCTTTCTCCCTCAAACTTATTCGACGACGGGAACGGCCTGATGGGTCTAGCAACCCTAAGCTCAATACAATCATTGACTCTTCTAGGTTGGTCACAAGAGTCTTTGCACAACTTCCTTAAAGCGACTTGCTCTTGGAAAAAACTATGCATGATCCATTTAGTAGGCTGGCGTCATATTAACGTCTTACCTGCGAGCTTGGCTTTGATGGAAGAAACTGATGTTCAACTGCCAACACCTGTCAATCTTTCTGAGGTGTCGCTGCAGCACATCTACGTGCCGCGTTTTATCCATCCCGTCTTCTCTGGTCCAAAGTTATCCATTTTGCGCATCCACAGTTGCCTCCTTGTCGGATTCCCATCAAGCTATCGGCCCACAGACGAGCTCGCCGTCATTTTGCCTCCACACTCATGGTTCGAACACCTTGATCTGACAGACATGGTGTTTTCGAAAAGCTTGCAGCCTGTAGCACTGCTAGACATGACGAAAATAATCCTTGATGGCGGTCATGAAGACAGCAACATCTTAACGCCCGACTTGTTCAGCTCCATTGGACCACGTTTCAACCGTTTCAACTTCTCCCAACTTTCTTCCCTCAACCTCTATTTCTGTTCCCTAGATTTTCATGGATTCTTGGATTTCTTGACAGGTTATGCTCCGAGGCAGATTGCCATAGAGCTTTTCTTTGGAGAGTGGGAAGAAGAGGAAATTAGATCTGCATTCCTTCATGCGTCTCAGTTTTATCCACCAGGTTACTCCAGCTTTATCCTTTTAGAAGCTCCAAGAGACGAAGAGATGGGTTTACGTGGCCTGCGGACTGAACCGCAATTCCTTGCTTTGTCTCCCTGAGAAACTCCCAGTGACAGCGGCAAATGTACGGTATGCTGTGACATGCCTCTTGTGTTGGATTACGGGCTTTCCCAGGTCTTTCTCTCCACTGTGTTCTAGTTCTTAATTCTTCCCGCTCTTGGCCACACGCCATCCACTCATATAAAGCTTGTTCTCCTTCACTGGATTCCCCATCGTCTTCCACCATCATGAACGATTGGGGAATTCAGGTTTGTCTGTCGCTATATAGTCTTTGCACTGCTGACTGTCTTCTTTCCACCATCAAGAACAATTGGGGCATCCAGGTTCTATCATTTTGAACAACCAGACAGGGATTTTTCAGTGTGTCGCTCGCTGGCAAATGATCTTTCCTTCCCTAAACCACATAAACTGAGCTTTCCGCCACCGCTTTGAGTTATACATTTGTTCTAGCACCATCCCTAGCTTGCTAAAACAACCCTCCACTCTTCTGGAACCTGATGCAAGCAAAAACAAACTGGTTTCATCAAATTGACACCATCCATCCTTTGTCGTGCAAGTCTCTTATTTTACAATACAAAAGCTCTGAGAAAAGCTTTCTGATTTCTGATTTCTCAGTGACGCGTACGGAACACGTACGCCACATACATCCCCGCGTTCTTCCCCCAAGTCCTCAAAGCGATCGATGCACAATAAATGTCGCGTCGCAAATCGTACGCGGACGCAGCCCGTGCCCCACGCCTTCTGCGCGGGAATGCACCGGGGACGATCACTCTCCCCACGTCCTCCGCGCCTAGCCTGAACAACGCGCACCCGCTGCACACGCTCGTCTCCGGCCTTCCCTCCCCAGGGACCGTCCTCCCGCTCACGGGCACGTCTGAGCTCGTGTCTACGCCTGGGGTGTTTGCGGGTGTGTCCGGCGGAAGCGGTGGGCGCTCGGGAGGGAGCGGGAGCGGGAGGAGTGGGAGAGAGGGACGGGATGCGGGGAGGGATGGGAGCGAGGGGAGGAGGGAGCGGAGTGCGGCGGGGAAGTTGAGGGCGGTGGCTGAGGCTGCTGCGGGAGAGGGGGCGGGTGCGTTTCCCTTCTATTCGCTGTCGCAGTCGCACGGCGAAGGGGCGGATGGAGGGGGAGAGGAGAGGCGGAGGAGGATGAGCAGCACCACTTCGGAGATGCTCAATCTTGTGCCGCGGGAAGGAGCGATGGGCGCCGACTGGGACCGTGAATCGCCCGTCGGTCTCGGCATAGCAGTGGGCGTCGACATTGGCGGTGGTGGTGGAGGGGGAGGGGTGGTGGGAAGACGGGATTCCGATTTCTCCACTCTCTCCACGAGCTACACCGGTACACACGACGACGCTTCCCTCTCCCACCTTGGCTCCGGCTCAGGGTCCATCGCCGGATCGTACCTGCATCGAATGGCCCAAACCCAAGGAAGCGGAGGCAGATTCTCGTCCTCGGGCCCCTCCGGTCCATCAGGTAGCTGGGCGTCCCAACCCATCCTCTCTTCTTCCTCCCGTGGGGTGCGCGGACGGGACGGGGTCGGAATGGGGCTCGGGTTCGGGTTTGGGAGCGCGACTGGGAGTAGTTTGGAGGGAGGAGCGGCGGGCAGGGCGAGGTGGTTGGAGGAGGAGTTGTCGGCTTGGGAGAGACGGATGCGTCATGATGAGATTAGGAGGTTCAAGAGTCGGGGTTCGCTTATGTGGTACAAGAAGACCCGAATGGGTTTGGAACTCCCTGCATTCGAGCGACGGTGGGGGATTAGTGGGTTTGAAGAGGTCGAGGAAAGATGACGAGCTCGTGGGCGTGGTAGGCAAGAATGGTATGTCTTTCAATATCTATACAATGGACTCACTTTCGAGCTCAAGCCCAAGCTGACTGACAATTTTTGTGCATGGTGTGGTGATATACAGCCCTAAAGATCCTCCGAATAATCCCTCCGTCTCCATCCAATCCTCCAACCCGCTCCCAATCCAAACACGCTAAAGATCCCGCGCCACCTCCTCCCTCTCCGCCCATCTCTCGTTCCTGGCGTCTCGGTCCATCCTCCTTCGAAGACAAGAAGATTCGGTCGCCTTCTCCCTCCCCGAAGGATTGGGAGGGTTTGGGTTGGGCGAGGAGAAGCAGCAGTACAGAGTGAAGGAGGAGTGGGATGTTAGAGGCACCGTTTCAGATGGTGGGGGAAACGCAGAGAAAGTCGGAAAAGCGTATGTCGCTACAGGACTCGATTGGGGCTTCAATCGTGAGTGCTCTTCCATCTTTCTATTCTTCGATTCCTCCCATTCAATTAGAATGGTTTTCCTTGCGCTTTATTCCAAGCTCAATAGGATTCATGATGACCGTGGGTGTGATAGATTCGAGTGAGGACCTTGCGATGGCCTGTACAAACGGTGCGATCGTTGTTTGGCAACTGCAACCATCTGGCGTAGTGCTCTGTCTGTCTTTCTTCTTCAACCAAGGAGGTTACTACTAACTTTGAGGTTACTGCAGACCAGGTGAAATTCGAACACACGAAAGCGATCAACAAGGTAGTATTCGGAGGGGAACAAGGCCACTGGTTAATCTCTGGCAGCCAAGATGGATACCTAAAGCTATGGGTGCGGCATATCCACTACCCATGACCCACCTGCTAATTTTGCTGTCGACAGGACATCCGCGAAGGTCGACCGTCACGTATGATCCTCAACTCGCTCTCCGACCCGGTGCGCGACCTCGCCCTGTCGCCTGTGCCTGGAGAAGTGTACGCGATAGCGTCCGTCCATGATAGCGGAAGCTTGGTGAGGTGGGATTTGAGGAAGCCGGGGATGAATTATAGCTCCATCGCTCATCTGGGGAGCGGGTTGTGTGTCGATTGGACGCATGGGTACGATGAGGAGACAAAGTCGTGGGTCGATTGGGTCGCCTCTGGAGGTCAGGATAGGAAGATCAAGGTTCGTTTTCAGTCCATTTTCTAGGGGTCGGACTAGGAGAGCAGGGTTAATTGTTCATCTTGCGACAGATATGGAACGCTACCCTTTTCGATAGACCTAAACCCTTGCAGACGCTCAAAACCACCCATCCCGTCCGCCGCCTCTCCTTCCGTCCCTCACATGTTCGCGAGATCGCTTCGATAGGTATATCCTCAATCTTCACCGAGACCTCCTCCTCTCTTTCCTTCCAATCGCCCATCGTCGACGTATGGGACATATCCAACTCTTCGATTCCAAAGTACTCCCTGTACTCTTCGGCTGGCAGCAGTTCTCAGGCTTCAGCGCTTCTTTGGGCGGATCAGGATACCATTTGGACGACGAGCAGGAGCGAGAGTTGTTTGGTTCAACACGACCTTATCAATGAAGGAACGTATTGTGCGGATGAGGTGCAGAGGGTGACAGCAGCCCTGAATGCGAATGGTGATGAGTACGTGTTTGCAAAGGCGGAGGTGGTGGATGAGGAGAGGGGGAAGAAGGCAACGAAAGAGGAGCCGTGCGTCCCTTACCTTTGATTTACAAACTCATCTTGCTCACCCAAAAAAAAAGATCGACCGCCTCGAAGGTTACTGGGCGAAGGCCAAAGTTCTTTGTCGACGTTCCCGAACAAATTGGATGTGCAGTCACCAATCTCGATGGGGAGAGGGAGGTGTTCAACTCTCTGGCTAAGAACTATTCTTTTGACGGGACATTCTCCTTCATCGATACCTGTACTAGGAATTTGGAGGTGGCGAAGATGGCGGGGAGGATGGAGGCGGTTCAGTTTTGGATGTTTTTGAGAGAATGGTTTGGAGAGGAGAACGTGTGGGATGAGGAATTGAGGAAAATGGAGAAGTTGGACGATAGCAGATCTAAGGAGGAAAGAGGAGCGGCTTTGGGATTGGTGAGCAATGGAGAGACGTCGAGGCGTCGATCAACAGGTCTCTCGCACGCGAGACATCCGTCTCTCAGCTCAATAGACTACTCGCGGACTTCAAGATGGGGCAACCCAATTTCTCAACCGTCTTCGGAGAGAACTAAGATCATTCCTCTGCCTCCAACTCCCAGAGATGAACGTTCGGCAGATCAATACTTCGAACCACAGTTTGAGGAAGACACGGCCTCTTCAGATTCACTCCCGTCACAAGCCCCACGAAAGTCGTCCGTCGAAATATTCCCTTCGCCTCTCATGCGGGATCATGCCGCACTTGCTATGTCTCCACTCACCTCTCCCAATAAGCGCTCCCGAAGCTCGTCCAGAGTCTCTTCCAGAGCGTCTCTCACTTTCAGCAGCCGACGCATCACCTCCGCAATTTTTCCGTTACGAACGCAGGATGAGGAGACAGAGGAGGATGAGTATGAGGAGCGATCGAGGAGTGCCCGTATGCGAAAAAGAGGCAGTGGGGAGAGCAGAAGTAGGAGTCTGTCGTCGTATCGTACAACTGTCAAGGGGACGAAGTCAAAGGGTAGGAGTAGCGGTAGGTTCATGGAGGTTAGGGAGGAGAATAGCTCAGATGCGGACGATAACGATTCGACGGGGGAACTGCGTCGACCTGGATTAGTGAGGAGGAGAACTTTCGCACGCCAGGCTTCTACCAAGACGAGGACGCCACAAGGTAAAACCAAAGGCTTTTGATTGGTCCGAAAGCCCAGCCCTGGATACTCCTACTCCTCTCCCTTTCGCACGTATCAAGCCACCAGGCAGGAAAAGTAGTCTAAGCTACGTCCAGGACGCTTTTGCCTACCTAGACGAACAAATCATCGCCAGTGTCAAACAACAAATTTGCAAGCTTTCGTAGATGATGACGCACCAATCGGACTTTGTCATGCTGTGGCAGGTGTGTACGCTTTATCAAGAGGGGTGAGAGGATGGGCAAAGATAGATATGATGTGGGTCAAGCACCTTACTGTCTCGTACCTTGGTATGTCTAGTGATTATCTACCTGACTATATAACGATCGTAACACTTCTCTAGAGGTACTCCAAAGCTACGGCCTTCATTCTGAAGCGTTGATGGTGCGTTCAAGCTGCCCTGTGGAAACCATCAAGCTATCGTACCGCGTAAGTCTGTTCACTCCTTCGGTAATTCTGCTAATACCATCCGTCAGCTTCGTGCGGAGCTGTTATGCTCGGGCTGTGGGAAGCGGAACGTGGATCAAGGTCCTTGTCAATTCTGCAAGCCGCCTTTTGACTGCGTCATTTGGTCAGCACTTCTGTCCTCAAACCCAAACAAGGCTAAACTAATCAATTGAGCAGCTTTAAGAGCGTTAAAGATCCTGCTGTGAAATGTGATGAGTGTGGACATGCCCTTCATACACTTTGCGCAAATACTCTGCTCGGCCCATTCGACAACTTTGTCGATGAGATGTCTCAGTGTCCTTCACCCCATTGCTTGCATTCCCCTTGTTCACTGTCCACAGCTTCACTTCAAATTGTGTATCGGTCAGAATTAAACGTTGGTTAATTTAAATACTGTGCTGTGTTGCTTGCTTTGGTACAATGGTAGTTATTGTTGAAGGTCAACTTTATTCCACTTGTAGTATTTCGACGCAGTTGCATTGATACTCATGTACATCTATATGTGAATCGTTGCTAGGTTATCGTTTTACTCTATTCATAATAGCTTGAAGCTTTGAGTATATCATCCAGTGTGAGCTGAGATTTGTCACACATCGACCTGTGGCTGCGTTAAGATTCCATACAAGTCAGAAGCAATGAGTGACTTGCCGGAAGATGCCATCCTCCTTCCTAAAGAGGTTTTCTGGACTGTCGAATTCAGCGACTTCACCTTTGTCCTACGATGCAGTCAATAAGACGTGACAGGAAGTGAAGACGAAGCTCACCATGACAAGAATCCTGCAGACAGGAATAAGCTGAAAGGAAAATTGAGACAAAATTAAGACTCACCGATCGTAAGAGAGAATTGTTCGAAGACGATGGGCTGAGACATATTTCAGAACAAACTCGTTGTATCAACAAGGAGTTTACCAATGCAGAGGAGAGTGGCATGAGAGAATTCCGTGCGAATCGTGGTTTGTATGCGAAAGTCCTGGGTCTCATTGTGAGCAGGCTTCCGAATTCCTTGAACCAACCCACCGTTGCATAGTCCTAAGTGAATCCAGAAATTAGCGCAGACCGAGAGAGGCAAGAAGTGACATACTACTGCAGCAGTAGCTAAAGGGAAATGGTCAAGATAAATAGCTAGCTTGGTGATTTACGCACCTTCATCCAAGACGATGATCTGAGTAGGAATGATCATGTTCATCGACGGGTATCTGATGGAAAAGAAGTCGTACCTGAGAGTTCTTTACAAGAGCTCGAGCCAAAGACACCAAACTACGTTCGCCGACACTCAAATTCAAGCCCTCATCCTCGACAACAAAATCAAGGTGAAATTTGTTTTTGCTTGCGGCAGCTGTGGGTGTCTCTGCTTCAATCCCATCTTCGTCCGTCGGTAGCTTTTCCGTAGATCGTCGACGGGACTTCGAAGGCGAGGCATCGGAGGGAGCGTCGATCAACCACGCTCGCTTCAGGGCATCGTTGAGTCGTGCATCGTCGTAAACGTTGAAAGGGTCGAGGTTTGAACGGATCGTGCCGTTGAACAGAAGGGCCTCCTGGGGTATGATGGATATCTTCTCTCGCAACTCCGAAAGACCTATTTTGCTAATGTCTACGTCATCCACACTGATTTTGCCAGAACTAAGCTCCACAATTCTGAACAAAAGCCATCATGATTGATGACTTTCCGGCACCTGTCATAACGTAGTCAGAGATGAACAAACGGGATGGCAAACACGACGT